>SNQJ01S0245746.1:0-13175 GCA_010110895.2 Picea sitchensis | reverse complement strand
GTGTTTCCTCCTCCATAAGAGCCATAGGTATTGTACTACTGAAAAACATATTTTCAATGGGAAAGAAGAGACTAGTTTAAAACCACAAAGAATGACACCTCACCTATGGAGGTTGGAATATAATAGAAATCGTCAATTTACACAATTTATTTATGTATCGTATATCATGTAATGTCTTGATTGTTTATTTTAATCATTGAATTTATTTTACGGTATTTGATAATTATTGTTTTGATTTCTTTTATGCTTCATGAAGGTCTCCATCATGAAGGTATTAATAATGGGCTTCCACGAGGAATGAAATGTTATCCCACTCAATTCATGATGTTTCCCTATTATGAGGAGATAAAAATATCTCATTTGTTTGATACAATGCATATCGAGAAGAATGTGACACAAACGTTATGGCGAATTAGATGGTAGGAGGGATAAAGAAAAAATTGTCAAAATTTGTACTGACATTCACGAAGCCAATTATGCAATGCAAAGTGTGATCCGATCAAATAGAGATGGACTAGACTTAAATAACCTTCCATGGTTATTAAAAAAGCAAAAAATCAATGATGTAAAAGAGGTCATTCAAAGAATTAAATTTCCCACGGGTTTTGCTTCAAACATAAATAATATCTTAATGAAGAAAGGTGAATTTGGTGGGGTAAAAACACATGATTGGCATACTTTCATTAAGGTAATAATTTTGGTATACATATTTATATATATTGGCCTTATATATCTTTTAAGTTTTTTATTTTCTTTTGTCTTCTTTGGTTGAAACAAATAACGATTCATTTTTTTTGTTACAGTATGTTCTACTGCTATCACTTCCAAACGACTTTGACAACAACGTCAAACAAGTTATATATGATCTTGGAAAATAAAGGAGGTAAGTAGTTGTGATTTGTATGCAAAATGTTCTTTCAATTTGTCGTTGTACTTAATGACATGTGTTTTACTTGTAATGTAATATATTATATTATGCTATGTTGAAACATATTATTTTCTTGTGTCATGATCTCATGTATATGGTTGGCATTGAAACAAATCCATGAACATAATATAAAGTATTGGAAGAGATAAATTCCTCGGCTAATGTGTAAAATGAAAAAGTATATACCTCCAAAAATTTTCAATGCAGAAGAACACTACCTCATACACCAAGTTGAGGAGATTGAAATTTGTGGACCTATTCACAGAAGGTCAATGTGGATGGTGGGGAGGCACTTGAAATCATTGAAGGCATTGGTTAGACAAAGAGAACGTCTTGAGGGTTCTATGGTGGAGGGATATATGGTAGATCAATCCATGGTATATATTAGTCAGTATATTCCTAAATTAGCAGTGGTAACTATGCATGCATTGGATCACATTTGGGATGTGAACTCCATCAAACAATTTGAAGATTAGGAGCACCTGTTGGGGAAAGGTAGAATGAAAAAAATGAGAGGTAATATATTAATAATTGTGGATATTTATATTAATAATACATATAAAGTTTCATTTTTTGTGTATATGATCATACTCATTAATATATTAATATTTGTTATTTCATAAATTATTAATATTTATAACCATGGATGTTATAACTAATATTTAATATTGGTGAATTATGATTTTTTGACTTAGTTTCTCAAGAGTGGGATGCACTTCATTTATACATTGCAAACAATCTTGACTCGATGAATGTATGGATTGAAAGATGTAAACAAAATCATGGAGGTAGGTTATTATGGCAACGACTGTCTAAATTGGTTAGAGAAGCTCATCATAATGGATATTCCAATGTTACACAAAGGGAAATTGATTTAGCATATGGTTTGAAAGATGGACAGGAAAGAAAATTCACCCATTTTATTAAGTTATTTTATATTATATTAATGTGACTACATGTGTACTTTATTTTTTAGTTACTTTCCAAGTTATATAATTATCTATGTTAATTTATTAATTGAAAATGCATCTTTTACATATCTGGCATATTGTAGTTGAAACACCACAAGGTTATGTGGTGTAATGGTCGTAAATTTCGCATCAAACAGTTCGATGAAACTAGGAAAACTTATGATAGTGGGATAACTACAATATTCCAAGTACTAATGTTTCCTCTAGGAGTGACAAACATCCATGAGAATCTCAAAATAGATACTATGGGTATTTAAAAGATATACTTGAGTGTGACATTAATTCCTTCAAATTAGTTCTATTTGACGTCAAATGATATAGGTTATGAATTCACGAACACAATGAGGAAATAACTGTCATTCAACATGCCAACACATTTTCGATGATTAAAACAACGTTGTTTGAAAGATAACATGATCACAATGTTTTTCCAAGTGTAACATCCTGCTCTGGCGCACTCAGCGAACTTATTCTTTCAAGAAACTTTCTCGCAAGTTATTCGGATTTTTATGCTATTAAAAATTTTGATTTTGATTATGAGGCGTTATGGGTTGATGACATGTTGTTTTACTACATTGACATAGACAAGTGCTATTGACTCGGTTTTGCTGAGTGTGCAGGGTTTTGGACCTTGAGGATGCAGAGGAATCGATGGAACCCCTTGGACTCTAGATCAAGTAAGGGAGGTTGCCATTGGGGTTTGATTGTTTTACTATGATATTAGTGCATCTGACTGGATGATATGATATGGATGTGTTCTGACATGATTTGTTGAGGATCCAGGCTGACGATACAGTTGGGAAGAAGAAAAGTAAAGTCAAGTTCTTGTGTATGTTATGAAAAGGGAGTCATATAACTCACCTTTTCCCTTGTATGAATGAAGCCTCAAAATTACTGGAGGACATGATTGTTTCATAGCCTCAACTTCCAGTTTCTTATCATAAGTTTTCTCTCAATCCTCCTGTATTTGACGGTATGATCAATCTGGTCCCTTTGTCGGTTAGTCTGGTTGATCATGTGGTCAATATAGTCATGTACTTCATTGAACCAGTTGAAAAAGTGGTTGATCCAAGCCCATCCTTGGTCGAACCCACTCTCCTGATAGAGAGTGAAATCCCAGTGGTCGATCCATTTCCACCTGTCATCCCTATTCTCCCTTTGGAGAATGAAGCCCACGTGGTTGATTTGATGTCATTATCAGTCGATCCTACTCTCCCGCTAGAGAGTAAACATGACGTTGCTTTCATTTTTCTCATTGATACATAATCTACCCTGCTAGGGGGCATTCCTCCTTCTCCCATGGAACCCCCTCCAAGTAATGAGGCCATCCTTTTTGATTGGGGTGCACTAATTGTACCTAGTCTTCCCTCTCACGTTCCTTCTAAGATTACCATACAAGTTTTTGGTCGGGATGTTCCTCACACGTTGATAGATGAAGGTTCGTCCGTTAGTATTTTTTCCTCTATTGCTTGGAAAGTTTTAGGTTATCCTCAACTTGTGTCGGTTACGCAGAATTTGTTATCTTTTAACAAAAGAACCAATCACCCTTTAGGAGTCCTTCCTCAATTTCCTGTAACTTTGGGAGGTAAAAATGTCTTCATTGTTGTCATGGTCATCCAATACCCCTTGGATTTTGATTTAATCCTTGGGCGAGGTTATGTATATTCCATGAAAGCTATAGTGTCTATTATTTTTCGTGTGATATATTTCCCTCAGGATGGAAGAGTTGTGACTATTGATCAACTTTCATTTGTTGGCCCTGACTTGACCATCCACTCAATGAACTCCCTAAATGGTTCGTATATGTAGACGGTATCGCCCTTGCCACAGGTCAATTATGTGGCGTTGTCTCCCATGCTTGCAACTGTCGATGACGATGAGCCTCTCACTCTAAGATCAGTATCTGATGACCTAGATCCGATAGTTGACATGGTTATCTCTTTGGTAGGGCTATTAGAGATTGATCTCCTTACCCCTATCACAACTCTCAACATGTGTTCCTTTCAGAGTTTGTTTCTTCCATCGAGTGAAGATCTCTTGGAGGTCATGACTGAATTTTTCCCTTGACATGGTATCCTTCTAGAGAACTCTCCTCTTAGAAGCCATGATCAAGAAGATAATCTTTGAGCATGGTTTTCTGATTTAAAGATCGTTAAAAAAATGAAACCATATGTGAGGATAGTTTTGTGTCTCTGTGGAAACCTCGTTAAAAAAAATGAAATAGAGACTATGATCATAGTTCATGTTTCTGTGTCAATTTCATTAAAAAATGAAACAAAGGTCTGGGGATTGAACCTATATTCTCGAGATAAATTTTTCTTCTCTGTAGAAACCTCGTTAAAAAATGAAATAGATTTCCCCCTCTTTGATTGAATCAAGTACTTCGTTACATATAGTATTTTAATCTTCATTTCATCTTCCTGTGTCATTGGATGAAACGAAGCTTGGGGGGCGATGATTACAACCTCTAGACTGCATGTTGAAGTTAAGCCACTAGCTTCTTAAGCTGGGGGCTAAGTACCAACTATCCCTGGATTCTGTGATGGGAAGTCACAATCATAGTTTTCTCTGGTTCAAGCTTGTGTAAAAAAGAAACCACCTACCTCAAGCATTGTTTCCTTTGGTTCAAGCTTGTGTAAAAATGAAACTAGGTCCAAGCATAGTTTTGTTTAGTTTTTAATCTTGTGTAAAAATAAAATCTATCCCAAGCATAGTTTTGTTTTGTTTTAAGCTTGGGTAAAAATGAAAACAATCCCAAGCTTAGTCTTTGTTCTTTATCAATCTCATAAATCAATGAGAATGTTACCGAGTAAACGTTTATCACTTTTTCGGACTCATACAGGTTATACTTAAAAGGAAACCCTTGGAGTTCCCTTTAAGCTCTTTTCAGACTCTCTAAACATGAAAATATTGCCGAGCGATCTTGTTCTTTTCACACTCATTAAATTATTTGAAGAAAACATATGTTGAGTGGTAGATTATCTCTTTTTCGGTCTCATCAGACTACTTTACGAAAAATGACATTTTGGAGTTTTCTTTAAGTGTTTTTCAGACTCTCTAAAAATTAAAAACCCTTGAGTTTTCTTTCTTTGGAATCATTAAACAAGCATAGAAAGACCCATATGGGACCGACCCATTCCTTCCTAGGGTTCGTTCAAAATACTCTGAAGGACTCATCTGAAGGATGAGCTTACAAATCAAACATATGTTATCCTCCTCAAGCTTGTGTAAAAATAAATAGGTACTTTCCAGAAATGGTGGGGAAAAAATTGGGAAAGAAATGTGTCTCTGTATTCGTTTTAGTGGCAGTAATAATCTCTCTTGAACATGACACCCCCCTTCATCATTGTATCCAGGTTGGGAAATTCCTTGGTCTCTCATTTGATCATCTGCATGTCCATATGTTGGGTACTCCTTGAGCTAATGCTTCCAACACCATTGTCATGTCATTCATATATTCAAGAGAAGTCCAACCTAAAAATCCTTCTAGTGAGTCAGCCATCCGTAGTTATAAATTTTCTACCATGTCGGCCTTCTCGGTGTCAATTTCGAATAGCCTCATACTTTGATCTACTTCAAATTTGTTACTTATTTCATGTCATTGATGGGGGATACATTAAGGTGCTCCTATGACGAGTCTTTTGCTGTCGACTTCAACTGATTATCCTGGAAGCAGACTTAGAAATCATTCAGTACCTTAGAGCCTGCATGCCTCAATGGAAGGTTTCTTCGCTTTCGACAGTGGGTTCACATCATTGAACCCTTATTGGAAGATTCCATCGAGTGTTCAAATTCAACTCATTTATTCACATTCTTTGGATTGTACTGGGGTACCTTGGGATTCATTGACATCAATGGTGATTTCCCTCACACTTGTTAACAATTTTCATTAATGGTTGGTAATCAAGTGGTTTCTACCATGTTCGAATTCAACACCTATAATCGCATGGTTAGATTTGTACTTAAGAATGAATGAAATGAAAACCCTGGATCATACCATTCTAGTCCAGGTTACAACAAAGTATTCATGATTTGTATTGATACATAGATCCACTTTGTATGTCTCATGGATGTTTCCAAATTTGAATTATTTAGAGCATAGATCCACAGTGTATTCTATGTGGCTATGCCGATTCATAATGACATGGATCCACAGTGTATAGTTAGTGGACATGACTCACTTGAAATTTTGTAATCTGAGTATGGGAATTCCTACCTCGGACAATCGTATATTATTATGTTGATGCTTGACTGTTTGCAGGTTCCCGATTGGTGTGCTCCTTGTTTCCGACACACACATTCTACAAAGTATTTTGGCTGCCATGAGTTCCAGCCTCATACTTTGGGGGGAATTCTCTTACACATTATTTTTTTCATGCTGGTGATCCATTGACAAACATATGTTCATGTTCCCAAAAAGAATCTTTTTCCATGAGGAAAGTGACTGGCTTTCTCCTCTCAAAAACCCTATTAAATAATTCCACCGTCAGCTACAAAAGGAACAGGGTGTGATGATGCCTGATCGTCACTACCTTCTCTAGAGTTGGAGTGCGATGTCTCCATAGGATACTCTATAGCTAGGGTGCGACGATGTCAAAAGCCAAGGAAAAGTCAAACTTCATGAAAGTTCTAGAAGGAGATCTTCTAGAAGATGAGGTGGCATCTTAATGGTTTGGATATTACTCGCTTCTCTGATTTGGTGGGATCATCATAATCTCTTCAAAACATATCTCTTTCCCCTATATAAAGAGTGATCTCTCATGGAAAAGGTTAAGCAAGGTTAAGGTTGAATAGGCTAAGAATTGGATGAGGAATTCTACTTCAACTCATACTTGAGAGCTTTATTTCAGTTCATCATGTCATTGTGGATCTTCTTCATTAAAGGTTGGAGAAAGTGTGTGTGTTGAAGCAAAGGGTCATCGAAAGGGGACCTTTTGAAATCAAGTCTTTGGTTGTAATCTCCACTTTCACTTTAATATAATACAGTGATATGTTTCTTTCCCATAAAATTCACGTTGTTTTATTGTATGATTCCTTGATCACATGCATAATTTATTATTGAGTATATTGGATCGATTTCACTTTGGTTGTCTTGTGTAACCTTGCAGATTCAATATCACAAGAGAAACGAAGTGGATCTAGGATGATAGTGGCAGGAGGAAGCGACATTTAAATAGTATGTTGCCTATCTCTTGTTAACTAGTAAACTCAATAGTTAGAGCTTAGGGAAAGCGTCATATTCTATTCTTTTTTGTTCTAGATCCAGGTGGATTTAGGGAGATCTGTTTATGTCCTCATTTACTGATTAATCCCATAATAGATATCTTGTTGAGTTGATTCTTGAAGGTCGATTGGATGAACCTGGGTGGTTGGCTTCGAGGTAGTACCGATGGTTGGAGTTAGGTTGTAACCACTAATTTCTACCATTTTTAGTAAAGGAGTTCTCTTTCCCTCCATACTTGTGTGATACTGTTAAATTTGTTGGAATACTAAGAGGTGGGGGTGAATCAGTATGAGCACTTTATATCACTTTTAACCACAATATATAATATTTAAGTTTATCAACAGTATATCATCAATGTATGATCAATATATCATGAGCATATAAACATAAGCAACATCACATCAAGTACATGGTACACAAGAATTTACGTGGAAATCCAAATGGCATAAAACCATAGAGAGATTTATTATATATGAAAGAATACATTCATTGGAAGAACCAATTTCCCAATTCCCCAAATCCATCTGGATGGAGGCACCAACCCCTTGATTTACAGGCTCCAACTTGAAGGAATGTACAAATCTATGAATTCTCTAGCTCCAACCAGAAGGAGGGTACAACCCCATGATTCGCAGGCTCTAACCTGAAGGAAGCTCCAACTCCCTGAGTTCTCTGAAACCAACCAGAAGGATGATACAACCCCCTTTCCTTACCCCATCGTTCCTCCCTGAATTATAAATGTAGACCAATTGTCACTACCACAATCACTTTCACTGTCACATCAACCTGTAACCTATCAACCTATCACTGTATCCAACCTGTCAATGTCAACCTGTCACTATATCCAACTTGTCATTGTATCCAACCTTTCACATCAACCTGTCGCTGATAAGCCTATTCAACTTGTCACCAATACTCAACCATATCCTCTCACATGGATCATATACCAAGGACACCTATCAACTAGATGTCCAACATCACCAACACATTCATCTACCAAGAATGTAGCAATATCATAAAAATACCATCAAAATATATGTGTCTCAACTATATACCACATCATTTATCAAACCATTAACCTGTACCATAACAACAATCAACCATGTACCACAACTTGTATGACAACAAGTGCATCGACCATGCACCGATGCCTTTACAACTTCAACACACGTAATATACAATGTCCCTACCATACACATCAACCATGTACATCAATATTCTACATAAACACATGTACCAAAGTGTGCATCAACCATGTATCGTATCATACATCAACCATGTACCATATCATAAGATATCATCAATGAAGTTACTCAATCATAACTAAGATAGCCACAATACCAAGATACTAGTATATCCAAGACGTGCTACTAATTGATGTACCATAAACTCACCAAGATGTATCTCAACATGTACCAACATCACCAATACATGCACATTATACATATACCAATAATATGCCTCACACCATGCACCAAATATGTGCCTCAAACATATACCAATGCCTAAAAAACATAGAAAATGAAGCACCATCAACATGTAACCAAAATTTACCTTAAACCATGGGCCTAAATCATGTGGCAACATCCATAAACCATGTACCAAGAGATAACATCAAACATGTTCCATATCACTCATATACTATACAACAACCATATGAAAGGTATCCAATATGTTCCTCCAACAATGTATCATATCATCACCAAGGTGTACCATGCACAATCACTATGCCTCAAGAATGTATCGTAACAACATAACCACAAGTCTCAAAACTAACACATAAGCATACCTTTGGTCCTATAGAAAACCTATTGTATAAGATAATGAGTAAAGTAACCTGGGAATTAAAAACCTAGTACAAGCATCATTTCTCAACCTTTCACAAGTCTTTTCACAGATCCACGACTTGCTCCTTTACTACCCATGGATATACACACTTTCCTCCACTACATCTTGTGTACATTCCCGCTCTGCTAACATGTAAAATGTGGATGACCTCAGAAACTAGGGTTACCAATTTCTTGCAGCTACGATACTTTTACCTTTGAACTTCCTTCACAACCTCATACTTTCTACTTCATATTCAACCTCATATTTTCCAATAAAAAGATAAACCATAACAATTATTCACTTATAAATATTCAATATAATGTGTGTATGAATTTACTTATGAGAGACACCTTGATTGATATTTATACTTTTTATAAGTAACCTCTTCCCTTACTTTAGGGGTTTCTCATTATAACCACTTAACCCTTTCATTAAATACTTGTAACCAACTAGGGGTTCTTGACCATTCTTTGGGGATTCTAACTTCACAAGGCCATAACTCCACAACCATGAGGAACTAATTGGCATACCACCTATCACTGAAAATAGAATGATGAGTACTATCCATCAATGAATGTATTACGTGCATTTACACTATCATTCATGTCCTTATTCCTTGATCAACTTCAGGTTCCATAACCACACCTTTGGGGCTTCTTCTAGACTTCTTCAAATGCACCCATCACAAGTAATCACATCAACCACTCCATCAATGAAAACTAACTCACCATCAATATCAACCACATCTATAGGGATTTCAGACTTCTCCAAAGGTTGACATCAATGACAACCAACTGTCAAAACCAATTGTCTAAAAATCTCCCCCTTTGGCATTGATGGAAACACCAACATTGAAGGAATCACTGATGAAAACAATCATGCTCCCCTTGTGACCATTTCTCCTCATCAAAGTTTCTCACTCTCCCCCTTTGACATCAATGGAAAAGGGTATCTCTCCCCTTGTCTTCATGCACCTATTCTTTCTCTTTGTTTCCGTTCCTTTGTTCCTTCTCTTCTCCTTTGAGATCATGGGAAAAAAAACAACTACCCATGCCTGTATGTCTCACCCTGTTTGTATGTTATTGATCTTCCTTTATGAATCTCTTGATGATTTATCTTCCCTTGGATTCTCTGTAATATGTCATGTATATCAATGCAGGGATGTCTATAATTGTTTCCATTCATCTCTTCTAGTGCTTTCTAATTATCCATTGGTGCTATCCATAACTTTGCTACTCAACTATCCACAATATTGACCCATCTATCATTGTACTATCATGAAGGATTCATGTATGCAACTGATGATCACATATTCATGTTTCTTCAAACTGAATCAAATGTGTCCACTGGTCTTCTCTATCTGCAAATCAAACTCTTCATGTCTGGAACAACTTGTGCTGAAGATATCCATGCATGAATACAAATGTGGAATACAATCATAAACTTCTACATTTGTAACTGCCACTTGATACTTGTTTGGGAACACTACTTCTCAATTGATCAATATGTCACTTTGTACTTGTACTATCTAATTGCTTTGAATTTGTCTCTACAAATACTTAAACTTGCTCGAGGGATGATTCTTTGATCTATACTAGCTACTACACTAACTCCTGCTTTATTCAATATTCATATTTATTAGGAGTCTCCAAGACGAATGGCTTAGAAAAATACCCGCTCTGATGTAGAGTAATATTCCTCTTCATCTATAGACTCACCATCTCTTTGAAATTTTAATTCTTCCCTTTTTCCTATGGATTTATCTTGCACTACAATTCCTGAAAGCACAATCTCTTGGGCCAATTATTTATTCACTTGTTCTTCTTTTCTTTCTCGCATTACTACAAATCTTACGATCTCTAGGACCTGATCTTTATTTACATGTTCTTATTGTTTTTCATTTCTTCTCCAAACCTTCCTGTATCTGAGATATTATTTTTTTTCTATATATTTTTCTTGATCTTGTACTATTTCCAATCTGAAGAGTATGACTTCTGGGTGTCCTTCGCTCATCTTCTCTTCTTTTACCTGTTCTTTTTTTCTTTTCCAAACTTTCTTATATCTGATATCGCTTTTCTTTTTCATAGAAGTATCCATCATGTTTCTACAATGACGAGCTATGTGACCATAATTGTGGCATTTGTAACATTCAATTTTATGTGGGGGCACATAAGCATTTCTTTCCTGAACATTTCTTCCATAATCTCTTCATTCTACAACTTTATGTCCAAAGTTAGTACAATAAAAACAATGACCATAAAAGAAATTTACATGCCTGGGAGTGAATGGTCTTCTTTGTGGTGTAGTATTTCTCAATTCTTTCCTTTGTTGATCATGGTCACGATTGAAGATTATTTGTGGCTTGAATGTGGAGGTTCTTCCTGAAGATGTATCACTATCATTTTTCTTTGATTCTGGTTGACCATGATTTCTTCCTTTGAGTAATTATACATAACTCGTAGTCTTTTCCTCATTCTTCTTTTCTGGCAACTTGGAGTGCTTCGGTTCAACATTTTCTACATACGATGTGCATGTTTTTGTCTCTTCAATGTTCTTTCCGAGCTTGACGATTTTAGATCTCAATGAGACAACTTCTTACTCAAGATTCTCAACCTCTTCTCCTCATCCGAATTTTCATGACTTCTTTTGTTCACTTTTCTTCTTCAAGTTGGATCTTCAAGGAGATGATTTATTTTTCAAGTCTTCTCTCTTCTTGACCAAATTATGCTTCAAGCTAATTTAAGTCGTCAGTGCTTTCCTTAAGATGATTTGTCAAAATATTTTCTCTTTTCTTTGCCTCCTTTCTTTCGCCTTCCAAACACTACTTCTCTTCCATTTCTTCCTTTTTTAGTGCTGCTATTTCGGCTTCCAAAAAATGCTTCTCTTCCATATGACTTTTGTATGTTTCTTCAATCTTTGTGGATTCTTCTAGCTGAGCTTTCAATTTTGCGATAACATATTGGGCTTATTTGAAACTTTCTTGAGAATGCTTCTTGACTAATTGTTCCTTAATATACTTGTTTTTCTTCATTTCTTAAGTTAATTCATCTAAAGTAATGATTAATTATGCGTCAGGGTATATTATTCTTTCTTCACAATATTCTTCTTCTAAATCTATCTAACATGATGAGCATACCTCTTATTTTTATGTTCTTGCATCTTTTTTTATCATTCTTTGGCTTTCTGATGGGATATTCCTCAAAGTAGATATGATGTAACATATCCCAAATTTCTTTAGCTGATGAAAATTTTCCAACCTTTTCTCTTACCGGATCAGGTAATCCTTCCTAGATGAAATCCATTGTTATTTTGTTGTTTCTTTTCAATTCCTTCTTGGCTTCTATTTTTGGCTTCTTTGTAGTGGCGTATCCTGTAACAACTGATTGTCAAACATCATATCCCTATGCCTGCAAAAATTATTTCATTCTTGTGCTCTATATCTCATAGTCCAAACCATTCTAACCATTGAAAATTGGTGCTCCATTATAAGTGTAATCCATGATATTCATTTGATCTGGTATATTTTCATCAATCACATTACATAGATTGCATTAAGAGTATGAATGAAAGCTTATGTTCAACTTTAATTTAAGAAGGAAGAAATCTGGAAAAAATAAGAGAAATGAGACAATAACACAATAGCTTGATAATGGATTTTGTCCAACATGGACTATGTCTTTGAGTTCTGCTTCAAAGTGGAAAGGATTTATATTATTATCAGCAACAAAATTGGCATAAATACATCGTTATACCTCAATTTTGAAAAATGGACTTCTGATATGTTTCCCAAATGAAAAAATGGACATCATCGGTGGACTTGTGGCGAGAAAACGTGCAGAAGTGACTGTCAAATCATGAAATTATGACATTTCTCATCCCATGCCCCTCTTGGGCTCTTTGCCTCATAAATCATGTCGATAGTCTACAACAATTACTCATGTACCTGTTGGAATATTGGTTGTTGTCATTGATGTCAGCCCTAGTCATGGGTTTTGGACCGCAAGATTGATAAAGGTATTTGGACATGAAGGACAATGCACATGCATATACAACACCCATGAATGGATAGTATACATCACGTTGTTTTTGGTGGTATGTGGCACGTCATGTGGATCCTCATGGTTGAGGAGAAATGAATTTTTGAAGATGACAAAGTGAATTGAAGAAGGAAGTACATGTAGGCCCTGAAGATAATTAAAGAAAAGAATTACAAAATAAGAAA
>SNQJ01S0245745.1:0-13175 GCA_010110895.2 Picea sitchensis | reverse complement strand
CCAAATGGGGCCCACATGACTTTTGGCGCTTCATCTCCTAGGGTTAGGTTTTTGGATGTCTAGGGTTTTTTTCATTCTTGTTTATTGTAAAAATGCCTTCAGAGCCTCATTGTAATCATATTCTTGCGAATGCGAGTAGCCGTCACATCTCTTCTTAGAGATAAGCTGCCACCATTCTAGCGAGTCTTTCACTCTGTATTTTTAGAGTCTTTATACATTTCTTTCATTAATAGAAATCGTGTATTACTGTATATCTGTGTTTATGGTTGCATATTTGATACATTTATGTTATATTATTGAATATATGTGATATCTCTGTGCATTTCTGTATTATATCTCTGATCTCATTTCATTAATCGAGATCAGTGGTATCAGAGCAGGTTGCTCTTGATCGTTTTTTCAGTGCATGTCCCCGACGAGGTCCGAGTATATAAAGTTGGGTCTCAAGCTTGTATCTCTTGAAGACAATATCTCTCGCACACCCAAGAAACCCTCAATGGCGGAAGAAAATAAAAATGACGGAGTAGACGATCTTATCAATCTGTTGCTTGAGCAAGCTCTCACGTGACAGAGGGACGAAATGATGGAGAATTTTGCCCACATCCTTAAATGTATGTCAATAGCATCAGGCACATCTTCATCAAGCGACCACTTTGGAGGCACCTCACCTTTCAAGGTACAAGTTAATTTTGATATTCCTGTATTTGGAGGACAGATAGATGCAGAAGCCCTAGAAAAATGGTTAACTCTGCTAGAAGGTTATTTCTTTGTTCACAATTTTTTCGACAAAGAAAAGATCACCTTCACACTCCTTAAAGCTCTCCCTCATGTCAAACATTGGTGGGAAACTTACAGGGAGAAAATTTCCACAGAGGAGTCTGGAATATATGGGGCTGATCCCACTTGGGATTTTTTTGTGGATGTGGTAAAGGAACAATATTACCCTGTTGGAAACTATGAGGACTAGTACATGAGATGGACCACACCATGGCAAGAGAGGGGCCAAGAATTTCCAGAGTTCACCAATACCTTCCATACCTTTCACACCAAGCTGGGTATCAAAGACTCTTAGCGACATTTGGTTCTGAAATACCGTGGGGCTCTACACAGATACATCTAGACTGAAATGGATTTTCTGGACATCTCATCACTCGGTGCTGCTTATCGATATGCTGTTAAAATTGAGAAGAAATTTAAGCACCAGAACAAACGAGAATTTGGGTTTGCAAATCCGCAACAACCATAGTATGACAAAGACGAACCTAACAAATAGTCTCCCGAAAACCAGTCCAAGACACAAGAAAATAAGGACCATGAGAAGACAAAGGACACCGAAAAATGGTGTGATTTCCACAAAATCCCCTAGCACAACATCGATGAATGTCGCTCAAAACCATCATTGGTGGCTGAGATCAAAGACAAGGAGCCAAACCTTGATTCATAATCTGATTATGAAAATACTGGTAAAGGACAGATCATTGATGTAGACCCCATTGCTATTGTCGCGACCGCATCAATTCAACTAGAAGAACCAATAGATCCTGAAGAGGGGGAGCACCTTTTTCATTCACAGATGTGGGTGAAGGGGACCCCACTGCATTTTATTGTTGATAGAGAAATCCAGAAAAACCTCATCTCAGCAGAGGTCGTCAAACAGTTGGGATTGTTGACAACACCACACCTGTAGCCATACAACATTGGGTGGCTTCGGCAAGGACGAGATCTCCATGTCAGCCAAAAGTTTCGATTGTTATATGGCATCCAACCCTTCAAAGATGAGGTATGATGTGATGCTACCCCACTAGATGTCTGTGCTGTTCTCTTGGGCCAACCATATATGTGGAGACACCATGCTGTTTATGAGTCTCGACCCCGTAGTGTCATTGTTACTTTGGGGGGTCATCTCTAAATAATACCAGAGGTAGTTCCAACTATTGTTCCACCTAAAAAGTGTCGCAAGGTAGTATCTCATACTGCAAAATTAAGCTTCTTTACAATCTGTTCAAAAGGGGAACAAAAGGACACTGCAACCACTACAGTCTCGCCCGCTGCACCTTCTATCCAACAGAAGTAGGTCGAAAAGGTTGCAGCAAAGCACAAAGATTCCTTTTTCACACCTTCCTCTCGTGTAGCTCGACTTGTTGAACAACCTCAACTTCAACAGGTTCATGACAGACTTCCACAAACTAAGCAGCGCGATGTCTCCAACAATACAAGCAACTCACCAAGATGTAGATCCAACAAACACTTTTCCCTCTTCCCAGGGAACTCAACGCAATGGAGACCATTGCTTCCTAAGGAGGGAGGATTGATCCAGGAGGATAGCGGTTACCACCCACCTTTTCTGACTGGCTCAAAACAATTTTCTGGCAATTTTGGCAATTTACTATTTTTAGCAGGTTTTAACTTTCGGGCCCATTTTGAGGGCCTAAATGAAGGTTTTTTGAGATAGAGGCTCTCAATGATATCCAAAGTCACTATGGAGCCCCCAAAATGAATCTCCTGAACGATACCTTTCCAACGAGCTATCATATGCCTAAAACGGAGATCGTATGCAAAAGTTACGACCCCGAGAAGTTGATGTACTAACTTACCCAAACGGGGCCCACATGACTTTTGGCCCTTCATCTCCTAGGGTTGGGTTTTTGGATGTCTAGGGTTTTTGGCATTCCTGTTTATTGTAAAAATGCCTTTAGAGCCTCATTGTAATCATCTTCTTGTGAATGCGAGTAGCCGTCACATCTCTTTTCAGAGATAAGCTGCCACCATTCTAGCGAGTTTTTCACTCTGTATTTTTACAGTCTCTGTACGTTTCTTTCATTAATAGAAATCGTGTATTACTGTATATCTGTGTTTATGGTTGCATCTATGATACTTTTTTGTTATATTATTGAATATCTGTGATATCTCTGTGCATTTCTATATTATAGCTCCGATCTCATTTCGTTAATCCAGATCAGATCTCCTATCCTGTCATATTTATTTTCTCCTGACATGAGAAGTTGATTGGGTGTGCGATAGCTTTTATCCTCAAGAGAAACAAGATCGAGACCCAATTCTTTGTATCCCGAACTCGTTGGGGACATGCATTAAGACGACAAGGAGCATACCACTCTGATACCACTGATATGAATTTTAATGGCAGAAGTGTCCCCAGACACACACTTTTATTAAATAGGAAAATAAATTACATAAGAGAATTTGCAAGAGTTTACATCCGAACTACCCAACACTCTTGCAATGAGCTATATATAAGCTAAATGTCCTAACAAACTCTAGATATGGATCACTTATTAAATAAACAAGTGTCCTCTTACAATAAATTCTATCTTAACAATCTTCTAACTATACTCCTAATTTAGAGCCTAAGATACGACACCTTTCTAGAGTCATATCTTTTACAACAATACTCTATTTCTAAATGTCCCCAAAATATTCTAGATTATTAATTTAATATCTTAAATTAATAATAATTTTATTCTAACTTATTAAACTATAATATTTGTATTTTGGATTATCTAACATTCCCCCCTATGATCCAAAGATACATTACAACAGATACCAAGTTCATCCTTGAACTTAGTAAATTTTATTTTGCCAAGAGGTTTCGTGAAAATGTCGGAAATCTGATCTTCTGAAGGACAATAAATTGGCTTGTTGACATCCTTTGCAATTAGTGATCCGATGTGATGATACTTGGTGTCCACATGCTTTGTCTTTGAATGAAAAACTGGATTCTTGGTAAGCTTAATGGCTGACTGGCTGTCGATGAATAATGATGTAGCTTCTGTTTGAGAAATGCTCAAGTCCTACAAAACTCTATGTAACCAAACAATTTCACATGTTGCTTCCCATGCTGAGATGTATTCCGCTTCTGCTGTAGAAGTGGCAACTGTAGCTTGTTTCTTACAATTCCAAGACACTGTTGCTGAACCCATGTTCATTAAATAACTTGATGTTGATGCTTGATCATCAATACTTCTGGTAAAATCAACATCTGAAAATCCACCAAGTACAATTTTTTTTGTCTTTTTGTAAAGAAGACCAAAATATTTTGTTCCTTTAATATATCAAAAAACTCTTTTGGCTGCATTCCAGTGGTTGTCCCGTGGTTGCTGCATAACGCGTGAAAGAATACTGACTGCATAAGATAGATCTGGTCGAGTGTTTGTCAAATAAATCAAGTTGCCAATTGACTGTCTATAAATAATACTGTCTACCATTCCCCCCCCTTCAGATTTTGAAAATTTCAAGTTTTGTTCCATAGGGGTAAGGGATGGTTTGCAATCCTACATGCCAAACCGTTGAAGAATTTCAGCTGCATACTTACTCTGAGAAATGAAAATATGATGTGGACGTTGGAATACTTCAATTCCAAGATAGTAGTGAAGTAGTCCCAAATCTGTCATCTTAAAACCTGCATGTAACTCCTTTTTCACCTGTGCAATATGATCATCATTGTTTCCTGTAATGATCAAATCATCGACATACATAATAAGAATTACCAGATATGGACCCCGTTGACGGATATACAAAGTATCTTCAAATTCACTTCGTTGAAAACCAACCTTCCTAAGATATTCATCCATTTTGGTATACCAAGCTCGGGGAGCTTGCTTTAACCCATATAAAGCCTTAATTAATTTGCAGACTTTCTGTTCCTGCCCTGTGATTTCAAAACCTGGTGGTTGTTGCATATATACATCTTCTTGTAAGTCTCCATTGAGAAAAGCACTTTTTACATCCATTTGATGAACTTTACAACCTTTTTGAGCGGCCAATGCAAGTGTTAATCGAATGGTATTCCATTTAGCTGTAGGAGCAAAAGTTTCCTCATAATCAATGCCTTCCTACTGCGCAAAACCTTTAGCCACAAATCTTGCTTTATACTTGTCAATTTCGCCATGTTGGTTGTATTTAATTCTGTAAACCCATTTGCATCTGATGGGTTTAACACTTGGAGGAAAATCGACAAGTTTCCAAGTGTTATTATCAATTACTGCTTGATACTCTGCAACCATAGCCTGTTGCCATTCTTTATGTTTTACTGCTTCTTTGTATGAGGAAGGTTCGGTAAAATCATTTGCTACCAAGGAAAAATTTCCTTCAATGTTGTGTGATCCCCTTGTTCCTGTTTTATGCTGCTCATCAGGCCTTACATCTTTCAAAAGTTGAACTGCCCATTTTGGGAGTTGATGTTCACTTGATTGGGGATTTGAATTTCCATTATTGTAAATTGGATTAATGTAAACCGATGTTCGTCGATCAGTTGAAGATTCTGGAGGTGGAGAATCATTGTCATATGAACTGCCACTGCTAGGAGAGTCGGATGAATTGTTGGAAGACCCATATGTTGTTGAAGTAACTGGCTTATATGTATCATCTTCAGCTGAAGGAAAATCAAGTTCATACCAATTATGTGAATTTGGTTGATATTGCACTTTTCCTTTTCTGTGATTTCCTTTTGTTTCTAACTTTTGAAGAAGACTTTCTGTTTCTTCAACACTCTTACTTTTAGTTTCATAAAAAACTACATCCCTGCTCACAATAAATTTTCCATTCGACAAAATTTGATACCCTTTCTTCTCATCAGAATACCCAATCATTGTGCATTTCAAGCTTAGTTTGTTTTTCTTTCGGAACTAAGGCATAACATACCGATCCAAAAACTCTAAGATGTTTAACTCGAGGTTTGAAACCAAACCATGCTTCATAAGGTGTGATTCCGTCCAAAGAAGCAGTTGGAGATCTGTTCCTTAAGTAAATAGCTGTATGGATTGCTTCTGCCCAATATGTAGAACTTAACTTTTTAAATCTTAACATAGATCTTACCATTCCTAACAAGGTGCGATTCATTCTTTCTGCGACTCCATTTTGCTGAGGAGTGTAGAAATTTGTAAGATGTCTTCTTATCGCATTGTCTGTGCAATAAGTTTTGAACTCATTAGAAGCGAATTCCCCTCCATTATCTATCCTGAGAGTGCCTATCTTTTCTTTAACTTCGTTTTCAACAAGTTGACGAAAAACCTTAAACTTTTCAAATACCTCCGAATTTTGCTTCAAGAAGTAAACCCAAGTCATTCTACTGAAATCATCAATAAAGAGTAAAAAACATTTTCAACCACCGAAAGAAGTATGTATTGGTCCACAAACATCACTGTGAACTAGTTGCAACCACCTATTTGCATGCCATGAACTTGTTGGAAAAATTTCTCGACTTTGTTTTCCATAAATGAATGCTTCACATTTTGAATTTTCCTTTTTGAAAGTTGGAATTCCCTTAACCATCCCTTGTTTTTGCAATTGAGAGAGACTTTCAAAGTTGAGATGTCCATATCTCACATGCCACAATCTTATAGGTGAAATACCTGTACTTACTATGCCTGCAAAATCTGAATGCCTTGGAATAACTGTTCCTTTCATCCTTAATAGTTTTCCATCTTCATAACCTATCATCATTGTTTTCATATTCTATTTGACCGAATTAATCTTAACTAAACCATCTTCCATAATCACCCGATGTCCTGCTTGTCGAATTGTGACTAAAGACAACAAATCACTTTTAAAGGTGGGTACATACCATACATTTGAAATCATCCGTTCTCCAATATCGGGTAAATAAAATTTAACTATCCTTTTCCATAAGGAGTATGTTTGGTATTATTGGCAAGAAAAACTGAATTAAGATGGCATTCTTGAAAATTCCAAAAGAGTCACATCTAAAAGTCATGTGTTGAGATGCTCCTGAATCTAAAATCCAAGCATATTCATAATCACTTTGAAAATCAGTGGAAATCTGTAATGCTGAAGATGAGGTAAACACATATTCTGAACCATCATCAATTTGATCATTTGCAAACTGTGCTGTGTTTTGATGAAACTTGGAATTTTTATCAATGGAAGTTCGACAATCTTCTGCATAATGACCAACTTTGTTACATATTCTACAAACGATTTGACGGAAAATCTCTCCCTCTGCTTGAGTTCTGTCCTTTGCCTCTGCTTTGACCTCTGTGTGGAGTTTGTCCTCTGCCTTGACTGTTGCCTCGAAAATAGCCTCTGCCTTGACTATTTCCTCTTCCTTGAAAATACCCTTTGCCTTGACTGTTTCCTCTGCCTTGAAAATACCCTCTGCCCTGACTGTTTCTTCTGCCTGGAAAATTGATTTCTCTACTTTGGCTTCAACAACGACCCGGTACAAAATTTCCTCTTCCTTTGCTTCTAGAACTATCACTTGAAGATTTACTTGTGTTGGCTTCTGTGAAAAAAACATCTTCCCCAACTTGCTTTTTCTGTCCAAAAGTTTTGTTGTGTTGAGATAACATTTCACTTAGTTCATCAAATGTAAGCTTATCTAACTTTCTAGTTACTTGTAAAGTTTCCAAAACAAGTGTATAGGAAGAAGGCAATCCAACAATTAAAATTGTGGTCATGAAACTATCATCTACTGCTTGAAAACCAACATTTAGTATTTCCTGCTTAATGTTCTTAAGTCTGGAAATATATTCATGTACATCACCACTTTCAGTCAATTTCTGTTGGAGCAACTTTAATTGAAGATCAACTTTATTTGATTCAGGCTGAGTATCAAATAAATCTTTAAAAACTTTCAAAGTAGACCATGCATTAGTAGTATTTTCAATGTGAACATACATCTCATCATTAACTGAAGATTTAATGAGTGCTAATGCTTTGGCATTTTTAACTTCCCATTTTGCTAATGTAGCTACATCTGTAGGCTTAGTTGGCTTAGTATCTTCATTACATATATCACACCAAAGTTCATTGTAAATGAGAGTGCTTTCAATGAGACGTTTCCATGTCTTGTATGATTTTGTGCCTTCAAGTTTATTGGAGTTAGAGAACAAATTAATTAACTTCGACATTGTAGCGTTGAATCTTTGCACCCAAAAAAATCAAGCAAAGGAGATCAAGATAAGCAATACACCAGACGCATCACACAAAAACGATCTATCGGGGCTTGGCCTTGACCCTCGTGTATTCGTTGAAACAGGAGAAAAATGACTGAGCTTGGCACTTGGCTCTAGTCAAATTTCAAGGAACTTACAAAATTTTACACTTTACAAAACTCTTGCAATTTTAATAATAAAAAAAATACCCCCCCTCAAAGTAAAATTACTTTGAGTTACAAAATTGTTGTTACCCCCCAAAAAAATATTCGAACTTCTTATTACTATTTTAAGAAAATCCTTTGCCTTTGCTGATCCTTCGGCTCATAACACATTCTATTCAAGCCTGAGAAACAATGCTACTGAAGTTTTAAAAACTACAGTGGGGTCTCCAATTTCAATTTGGCATCGATTCTTTGCAAAAAACGTGATGCATCTTCATAAATTCCAGCAGGTTATTTAATGAATCGGAGCACCTTCACAACACTAATTTTACCAGTTCCCAATGGTACTGCTGACGTCTCTTCTCTCTGCAAAAAATAGAAGTTACCTGTATTGATGATTCAAGTTACCTGCCAATGGTGATCCATGCCGAACGCACCAGTTATTTAATTCGCCTAACCGTTATAATCCATGCCGAATGCACCAACAAACTTCACGTTGAATCAAACCACTGCATACATTGTGTGTTTGTGCTGCTTATTCTTCGATTCACAAACCAGTATTCTGATCTTGTAACTTCATTCGACGAGGTGGGTATCTAAACAATAATGGCAGAAGTTTCGATCGTAATCCATAAACGTTTTAACTCAATATATTTTTATGATTGAATTGCTATCTCCACATGTTCAATTAAACCTTGCATGGTGATTGATAAATATGAAGGTATTTCAAATGAAAAGAAACCCGATCTGTATTATCACACGTAAATATTTTTGCAGGAATTCAGAGAGACACTCCCATGAAATTAAGCACAAAAACCATGTGATTCAGAAACACACAATATTTGCTAGAATTGAGCTTGAATTTAGATATAAGGGCCTCGCTGGACCTATCTGGCCTCGCCCGATCTACAATTTTAATGGCCAAGATTTCAACATTCTATGGATTGATCACCCTTCTTTCTTTGTTGGGTGTTGCTAATGCTCACGCTGGCAACAACTTTTATGTTACGGGAAAGGTTTACTGTGATAACTGTGCTACTGGATATCCTACCAGAATTTCACTCCACCACTGTACATGAATTTACAAACGCGTCTCTAGCCAGCATGCAATTTTTTTATTTTATTTAATTCGCCAACTCAGGAACGCGTCTCTCTGTTTTCACTTTGGATGTTTATAATATTTCGAATTTATGATGAGCCTATAGCAAAGTGCTATTAGCAATGTGCTGGGCACTAGGCATTAAAAAAAAATTCATGTTTACCATTTCGTGAGCATAATTTTTTTTTTCGTGAGACTACAAATCCATTCTTGTTGGCAATTACAGTGGGAGAAACCGTTTCAAGCATCAGAATACAAAGGACACAACCACTGATAACAAATTAAAAATTTCTGTTCCTTTTTAAAAATAAAATAAAATTTAACTAACCAATTTACTGACGGAATGTACCCACATTTTTCCTTTGACTGTAGCGCTGGGATCTCTTCCTCTAATCGGTTAATTTCCTCTTCAGTTCAACTGCATTACTGCAACTCTGATACCATAATAATGACATAAGTGTCCTCATACACACACTTTTATTAAATAGGAAAATAAATTACATAAGAGAATTTGCAAGAGTTTACATCCGAACTACTCAACACTCTTGCAATGAGCTAGATATAAGCTAAATGTCCTAACAAACTCTAGATATGGATCACTTATTAAATAAACAAGTGCCCTCTTACAGTAAATGATATCTTAACAATCTTCTAACTATACTCATAATTTAGAGCCTAAGATACGACACCTTTCTAGAGTCATATCTTTTACAACAATACTCTATTTCTAAATGTCTCCAAAATATTCTAGATTATTAATTTAATATCTTAAATTAATAATAATTTTATTCTAACTTATTAAACTATAATATTTGTATTTTGGATTATCTAACAAATTTTATGAGCAAAAAAAATGAATACAGATTATTAAATTATGCTTAACACAAAACAACAAAGATACAGTAAAACTGGTTTTCTATTCAATAAGGAAATAAGTTGAAACTGTAAAAATGCAGTGGAAAACAAGCTTGCTGAAATGGTGGCGGCTTATCTCTGAGAAGAGATGTGACGACTGGGCTCATTCGCAAGAAGATGATTACAATGAGGCTCTAAAGGCCTTTTTACAATAAACAAGAATGTCAAAAACCCTATACATCCAAAAACCTAATCTTAGGATATGAAGCGCCAAAAGTCATGTGGGCCCCATTTGGGTAAGTTAGTACATCAACTTCCCGGGGGTCATAACTTTTGCATACGATTTCCATTTTAGGTGCACGATAGCCCATTGGAAAGTTATCGTTGAGGAGATTCATTTTGGGGTCTCAATCAGAGGCTTTGGCTATCATTGAGAAGCTTGATCCTGAAAAACGTTGATTTAGGCCCTCAAAATGGCCCCGGAAGTTAAAAACTGCTAAAATTAGTAAATTGCCAAAATTGCCACAAAACTGTTTTGAGCGAGTTGGACAAGGTGGGTGGTCACCGATGTCCACCTGGATCACTATACTGGTGAAACAACAGGATAAATTTGAACATTGGGATTAATCGGTGGTGGTAAAGGCAATGACACAGTGGGCCAACCTTGGTGGTGAGAGACAGACTGGTGGACAATTTCTTGCCAACTGTCATTAACGGGAACTTCGGGATGCAATGAGACATGTGGAGGAATGGGAATGCCAGGGAAATTCTAAGGAGGTTGAAAAGGGGACCTCTCTGGTCGGGGATGAAAGACACCATTGCCAACCCAATTAAAGAACCCAACTTGAAACGACTAGTTTAACTCTTGCGGGTCAACGTCGAAATGAATAGAAAATCTAGGCCTTCTATGACCTCGATTCCAATTTCCCCTACCTCTGTTATTTCAACCATTGCTGCTGTTATAACCCTAAATTGAACCACACATGCTTACCTGGCATCAGGCCAACTCATATCCCTTCCTTGCCAAAACTCTATTGAACAACTCTTTGAAAATCCTCTTGTGTCAAGGCCCACGTGCCCTAACCCATTACTGCAAGCGTGTGCACGTTGGCTGACTCACAATAGCCCGCGTGTACCTAACAAAGCATGAAAAAAGGAAAGTTGCTGACGGAACAAAAAGCTATGGGTCAGTTAACTGAAACTCTCGGCCATGCATGGCCGAGGGTTCGTCCAAAACCCTAGCTCCTTCTAGCCTATAAAAGAAGGGGTTGGGGTACCATTTGGAGGAGGAAAAAATATAGCGAAGAAACTCTGCCCATTTACGTAATCCATTGTCCCAACCCTTTAGCGTTTCCTCATGCCAAAGGATATTTAACGCAAAGCAGTTGAAGGACAGAAGAAGAGGAGCCCAGGATCAGGTTCAAGGAGCGGTGGCCAGTCTCATCTTTTTTGTAAGTTGATTCACTTTCAGTAATAAAAAGAATACTTTTCCCATCCCGATGCATGAATTGTCTATGGTTTGATTAATTTATGCTTGATTTCTAACCCTTGAGTATAGAAGTAGCAGACATGCATAGTTGTTGTTTGTCTTGAGTGCAGGTCATCTGTGGAAGGAGAAACGCAAGAAAGTAATCGAAGAGCAACGAAGGATCTACATCGAACGCCGATAATAAGGTTGGTGGTCCTTTTCCATGCATTTATTGTGAAAAAGGGGTTTAAATCTTGGGTTGTAGGTAAAAAAAGTAGTTTCTATTCGGTCAAAATCTGCATGCAAGTCTGACCCTAGTTTGCTAGTCCGTAGGGTGTTTTTCCCAACAACAGCTGCCTCTACTGAAAAATCTCATTCTATAGCAACAATTTTTCAGTAATGAAGCTCTTAATAAACCATACATGAAACTCTGCTTACATGAATAAAAAGTTGGCTCTAAAATTAACACGAGATACATGCAAATCCATCCATAACACATAATTTATTAATTGCCACGTGAACATGGAATGCTAGGGTTCTTGGGAAATATGGAGGGAATGTAATTAGCGAAAAATGGTATCATGGAGGGGATGGATATACGAATACTATTCAACAATTAATAAAACAATTAACTGTGTATATAAAAATATCAAGAATATCAGTCCTCAACCCTTGCTATGTTAACTTTTCTTTGTTTTCACACAGAGTCCTCTTTAAAATTAATATCACAGAACAAGGATGAATAAGTGAAATCGGGATTGTGGAGGGACTATAATTAGTGAAAAATGATAGAATGGTGGAGAAAATATACAGATATTGTTCAAATGAAAAATAAAACCATGCTATCTCTGATGTAAACTTGCAAACAAAATATCCTTTTGTTTAAAATATTAAAGTTTAAAAAATACTTTGTTTCCAAACAATAACCCAAAGCTGATGCTTCCTTAACAAAATTGTTCATTGGCCTTCGAAACTGTATTACACCGTAACCGATGTGATATGCACATAATTTTGTTTAACCAAAACAACCATAATAAAAATACTGTCATTATATAATAGAATCAAAATGAGCAACATCGTAATCGCTACGGGAAATATCACAACAGTCTTGGAGTGGACAAGTCACAACTCATAATACCAACCCACAACAAAGTTCTTAAATCCCACAGGGTCCTATGAAATTTCCCAAAACAATCTCTGTTCATGATCACCATTTAATCCAGCAAATCATTCATCACAATTCCCCATCAATTTCATTCTTGTTCGTATTATTGAATTCGAGCATCAAACATCTTATACACAGGTGTTTTTGCAAATTCGATAAATATAGAAAGTTTATTCTTAAACAAGGATATTTTGTTGATTAATTGGGTTGGTTGTCATTGATATCAACCCTTGAAGAAAGTACGGTAGCGAATTCTGGTAGCACAAAGGTTTGGGTAATGGACCCAAATATGTTTGATGTATAATGGTATGAGTTTTGATATATTTTCAAGTAAGACTATTCTATATGGATAGTACATGTCATGTCATTTCTGGTGGTATGTGGAACGTCACATAACTCCTCATGGTTTGAGAGTTATGGCCTTATGAAGTTGGAGGACCCTCATTTGTTGGCTTGAAGCCCCAAAAGGTCAAAGAAGTCAAAGTGTTTGCAAAGAAGAAATTATTTAAACAGT
>SNQJ01S0245744.1:2255-13175 GCA_010110895.2 Picea sitchensis | reverse complement strand
AATTTACATTCTCACAATATATTGCATCATATCCATCATTATCCAAATACATTTAAACATTCAAAAAAAATTTACGTCTTAAAAGTTCAAGTGTATCATTTAATAGTTTCACTTGTGAATAGAAAATAAAAGTGTGTAGACCTAAGGTAATCCTGGTTGTCTAAGTCAAAAGGTGGTGTTACATACACCTAACCTTCGAGAAACATATTATCGAGGTGGTAAAAAAAAGCGAGGGATAAACTCGTCGTAGTGTCTTGGTGTCTTTCCAAGCAATATATCTTTGACTATACTTGTCCCACTGAACCTTAAATTGGCCTACCAGACGGTTCCTGAGCTGTCGAACTCTACGGTCCAATATGTGTAATGGTTCTACCGTGAGGGTTCCCATGTCTGATACCTGCAGTCCTTTCCAATTTAGTTATGTGATTCATCAACAACATAATGACTTAAAAGAGATACATGAAAAACATTATGAGTTTCATGGAGATGGGGTGGCAGTACGAGATGATAGGCAATGGGTCCAATTTTCTTTTAGATTCTGAACGGTCCTATAAAGCTAGGTGACAACTTTGTCCCCTTCCAGAACCGTGTGGTACTCTTATTAGGCCTAATACGAATGAAGACCTAGTCTCCCACTTTATAACTTCAGTCGGTCCTGTGTGCATCCGCATAACTTTTCCTCCTATCCCATGCTTGCTTTAGTCTATGCCTAATCTGAATCACCTGTTCCTCCATCTCTTGAATCAATTTTCGCCCAACTGTTACTCGGTCTTCTAATCTATCCCAATTCAACGACATTATACATGGCGTTCCATACAAAGCTTCATAGGGTGGCATTCCAATGGAGCTTTGAAGACTGTAATTGTAGGCAAACTCTACCAAAGGTAGGTACTTCTCCCAACGGGTTTGATTATCCATGACATACACCCTAAGCATGTCTTCTATGACTTTATTTACTCTCTCAGTTTTCCCATCTGTTTCAGGATGATAAGTTGTCCTTAAGTTCAACTGAGTCCCCAATGTTGACTACAAACTTGTCCAAAACCTAGAAGTGAATCTGGAATCCGTATCTGAAATGATATTCTTAGGTATCCTGTGCAAACGAATAACCTCACTTACAAAAACATGTGCCACATCAGTGACATTGTAATTGTCTCTAACCAGAATAAAATAAGCACTCTTGGTTAACTTATCCTCTATCACAAGAATGGCATTGTGTCTATGAGATGTGAGTGGCAACCCCACAACAAAATCCATAGAGATGACTTCCCACTTGAACATAGGAACATCATGTGGTTGTAGGAAGATTTTTGGGTGATGGTGGTCAGATTTCACTTGTTGACACTCTAGGCACTTGGTGACGAAATGGACTACATCGCGCTTCATAAATACCCAGAAGAAAATCTTCCTCATGTTTGCGTACATCTTCTTCACACCCGAATGTGCACAATAAAGTGCTCTATGGGCTTCCGTCAGTATGATTCTTCAAATATCCCCATCTTCAGGGTTGTACATCCTTCCCCGATATCTCAATAGTCTGTCTGCTTCCAGACTATATCCTTCATACTTTGGATCTAGTTTCCTCCCACTCTGTAGGTTTGAAGTAACCTCTAAATACCAACTGTCTCCCTGGAGTTACATCAACACATGTTCCCTCATATTGACCTTTAAGGTTACCAAGGAAAAGACTCATGGTCTCTTACTCAAGGCATCTGCGACCACATTTTCCTTCCCCTTGATGTATGAAATACCAAAATCATACTCACTCATAAACTCACTCCATAACCTTTGCCTCGCATTTAGATCCCTTTGCATGAAGAGATGTTTTAAACTTTGATGGTCTGTTTTGAGCTCAAAGTTTCGCCCCACAAGAGAGTGCCTCCAAAGTTTCAGAGCTAACATTATAGCTGCCAACTCTAAATCATGAGTAGCGTAAATCTCTTCATGTTTCTTCAACTTCCTTGATGCATAAGCTATCACTCCTCCATTTTTCATTCGCACGGCCCCCAACCCTTGCTTCGAGGCATATGTGCAGGATATGAAGTCCTTTTCCATATCCGACACTCACAGAATTGGCGCACTAGTTAGTAACCTCTTAAGCTCGATGAATGCACTATCACATTCTTCTGTCCAGTCATACCTAACCCCCTTGTGCTGCAAAGTGGTGATGGGTTTCACTATTTTTGAGAATCCTTCCACAAATCTCTGATAATAACCTCCTATCCCCATGAAGCTTCTCACCTGATGGGCATTTTTTGGCACTAGCCACTCCATAATGTCCTTTACCTTTTCTAGGTCCACAAAGATTCCTTCACTAGAAATGATATGACCTAAATAGTGGATCTCTCTCTGGAAGAAGGAACACTTTGAAAACTTCCCATACAATTTGTTTTCTCTAAGGCAGGACAACACCACTTGCAAGTGTTCCTCATGTTCTCTTTCGTTTTTGGAATAGATGAGGATGTCATCTAGAAAGACTTGTACAAAACGGTCTAAGTATTTCTGGAATACTTCGTTCATGAGGCTCATGAATACTGCTAGCGCATTGGTCAATCCAAAAGGCAATACGAAAAACTCGTAATTTCCAAACCGGGTTCGAAAGACAGTTTTTGGGATATCACCTTCCTTAATCCTTAACTACTGATAGCCTGATTGCAAATCGATCTTTGAGAATACCACTGCTCCTTTCATCTGATCGAAGAGGTCATCTGTTCGCGGCATTGGGTACCTATTTTTCACTGTAGCATGATTCAAGACCCTATAGTCTATACACAATCGTAAGGAACCATCCTTCTTCTTTACAAAAATTACTCATGCACCCCAAGGTGAGACACTGGGCCTTATTAGCCCCATGTCCAATAACTCTTTCAACTGCATTTGCAACTCACAAAGTTATGGCGCTGTCATCCGATATGAAGTCTTGGAAATTGGTTATGCACCAGGTTTTATCTCAATAGTAAAATCAAGCTCCCTCTCAGGAGGTAACCCTGGTAACTCATTTGGAAAAACATCCTTAAATTCTGACAATACCGGGTATTGATCCGAGGGTCCCTTCCTTTCATTCACCGATTCCACTACATATAGTCGACAGCCTTGCCTCAAGCATCACTTAACCTTCATAGTTGATAAAAAGTGTAATGACACCCTTCTCCGTACACCCTGGATCTCTATTGGCCTTCCTTCGTCGTCAACATAGAGCACACTTTTTGCAAAACAATCTACTAAAGCTCGATGAGATTCTAACCAATCCATTCCAATGATTAGGTCATACACCTAGAGAGCAGTGACGTATACCTTCAACCTGGTAGTACACACTCCCAGGTCTACTATACAATTATCAATGCTAGGTCCTACTACTTGTTTTTCCCCTCGAGCCATCTCGACTTGTTTAAAGTCATCATGCTTGTAGGCTGCCAACCCACTCTTTTCTAATGCAGATGGTGAAATGAAACTATCTGTAGCACCAAAATCAAACAAAATTTTAACATTGATATGACTTAGCATACGTGATGACCTCACCACCGTGGATTGATGTTCGACATGGAGATTATTAACCGCTGCGTAAATATGATGGTTGCTACATTCTCTTCCCATTGGGGCCTTTCCTTGTCTATGCACAAATCCTGATTGTAACTCTGGACAGTCATGCTGGTAATGGGGTCCTCCACATCCTCAATAGGTAACACGGGATTGAACCTGAGCACTTTTCTGCGATTGTCTCTGAAATGAGTTCCTTCCCCTGGAACCCCTGCCCCTATTAGCTGCTCCTGTGATGGTCATGGACCTGTCTATGTCGTTGGTGATGAGCGAGATACTGCACTTGCCACCATTGAAATCTCTGCGACTACTGTCCTTGGTGCGACTCTATTACCGTATGGAGGTGGCCTTGAGCCCCCTCCCCTAAAAAATGTCCTAGGGGCCTTCCCTATGAATCCAGGACGATGCGGAAAGGTCGATATGATACCTCTGGTTAAGTTCATGTGTTCCTCTGCATAACACGGATTTTCCACAGCTTCTGCTACTGAAGACGCTTTCCACATCCACACCATAACCCTTATCTTAGGGTTTAACCCATAGAAAAAATGTTATGCCTGTCATTGGTCATTATCCATATATTAAACATATTTGACCAATTCCATAAACCTAATTTCATATTCTTCTATGGTCCTGTTTCCCTGTACTAGAGCATGAAATGCTCCTACCTTTTGTTCCTCATAGTAATATGGCAGATGTTTCCTTTGGAACCTCTCCTCAAAAAGTTTCGAAGATACGGTGTCCAGGGTAAGATGCAACTATCTTTCCAAGTTGCCCCACCAGTTCAAGGCACTGTCTCTCAACTGAAAAATTGTTATCTTCGCCTTTGAAGTGGACACATAGTCTCTTAAGGCAAAACACCTTTTCATGCCTTCCAACAATTCTTATGTGCGTTCATTGGCACGACCCCCGACAAACTCTGGAAGTTTGATCTTCTGCAGTTCTCTAGTGATGTCTTCGAGTGGAGGTCCTCCCCCTGAATGCCTCGATGCTTCTGGATTACCCGTTCCATATGGTGGGGGATCGAATTCGATCTCTAATGGTTGACGCCCCTTTAAAGTCTCATTTATGGCCTCCAAAGGGCGTAGTATGAGAGCTAGTTCAGACGATGGTGGTGGCGGCGCTGGTGGTCCCTGCGACGATGCCCCTCTGCCTCATTTTCGTCGAGCCCTGACCATCCTGTATGCCTTAACCTGCATCAACCAAAGTTGACAGGGTGAGTTCAAGAACATTTCACATTTGCGCAACTTAAACTAGAAAACAAGGTTAGGCGTAAGTTTTTTTTTACCTGCCGAGTGCGCATGAAGCCCCCTCCCGCTTATCTTGTTCTAGGTACTTGTACTTTATGTTTAAAACTAATCAAGGTGATTTTCAACCTAAGGTGATTAACTCATTATTTTTAAACCTATACAAGTTTAAACCTAAATTTAAATCTATAAAAAAAATTATAATTTAAATTAATTTTAAATATATAATTTTAAATTATATTTAAAATGTAATTTTAAAATATCTCCACCATATCTCTTAGATATTATTATTTTTTTATTTTTTATATCTACTTAAAGATTTAAATTATTATTATATCTTAAACTAATTTAAATTATATATAGATTTAAATATAAATTATTTTGAATTAATTAAATTTGAATTCGATTATTTTTTTATTTATTTTTTATATAAACTTTAAATTGTGTATATATATATTTAAAAAATAATAATAAAATTAAATTAAAATATATAAAAAAATAAAAATAAAATTAAATAAAATTAAAACCAATAAAAAAAAGTTAGAATCCAAACGACATCGTGGGTCCTCGCATGAGGCCCATGTGCCCTTCTCTCTCGCTCTTAATTCCCAAACCCTATACCTAACGTTAGCACACTCCCTACCTGCTCTCCTACCTCTCACTTTTGCAATCGTAGCCAAGGTTTTCTTCTCCCTAACTTTGCAATGGCTTGCTCAACCAACGTTGCTCTTGGATGCTCAACCAGATCTGACTTCTCCTCCTCGGTGGTGTTCGAGTTTGATACTACAAACCCTCCTCGCGGGCTCCTCCTCCATGGCTTTGGCACTATTGGACTATACTGGAAAAACATCCTTAAATTCTGACAATACCAGGTATTGATCCAAGGAGGGTCCCTTCCTTTCATTCACCGCTTCCACTACATATAGTCGACAACCTTGCCTAAAGCATCACTTAACCTTCATAGTTGAGATAAAGTGTAATGACACCCTTCTCCGTACACCCTAGATCTCTATTGGCCTTCCTTCATCGTCAACATAGAGCACATTTTTTGCGAAACAATCTACTAAAGCTCGATGAGATTCTAACCAATCCATTCCAATGATTAGGTCATACGCCCCGAGAGCAGTGACGTATACCTTCAACCTAGTAGTACACACTCCCAGGTCTACTATACAATTATCAACGTGAGGTCCTACTACTTGTTTTTCCGCTGGAGCCATCTCGACTTGTTTAAAGTCATCATGCTCGTAGGCTTCCAACCCACTCTTTTCTAATGCAGATGGTGAAATGAAACTATCTGTAGCACCAAAATCAAATAAAATGTTAACATTGATATGACTTAGCGTACGTGTAGACTTCACCACCGTGGATTGATGTTCGTCCTGGAGATTATTAACCGCTGCGTAAATCTGATGGTTGCTACATTCTCTTCCCATTGGGGCCTTTCCTTGTCTATGCACAAATCCTGATTGTAACTCTGGACAGTCATGCTCGTAATGGGGTCCTACACATCCTCAATAGGTAACACGGGATTGAACCTGTGCACTTTTTTGCAATTGTCTCTAAAATGAGTTCCTTCCCCTGGAACCCCTGCCCCTATTAGTTGCTCCCTGTGATGGTCGTGGACCTGCCTGTGTTGTTGGTGATGAGCGAGATACTACACTTGCCACCATTGAAATCTTTGCGGCTACTGTCCTTGGTGCAACTCTATTACCGTATGGAGGTGGCCTTGAGCTCCCTCCCCTAAAAAATGTCCTAGGGGCCTTCCCTATGAATCCATGACGATACGGAAAGGTCGGTCTCATACCTCCGGTTAAGTTCATGTGTTCCTCTGCATAACACGCATTTTCCACAACTTCTGCTACTGAAGACGCTTTCCACATCCACGCCATAACCCTTATCTTAGGGTTTAACCCATAGAAAAAGCGTTCTGCCTGTCATTGGTCATTATCCATATATTAAACATATTTGACCAATTCCATAAACCTAATTTCATATTCTTCTATGGTCTTGTTTCCCTGTACTAGAGCATGAAATGCTCCTACCTATTGTTCCTCATAGTAAGATGGCAGATATTTCCTTTGGAACCTCTCCTAAAAAAGTTCAAGGCACTGTCTCTCAACTAAAAAATCGTTATATTCACCTTTGAAGCGGACACATAGTCTCTTAAGGCAAAACACCTTGTCATGCCTTCCAAGAATGCTTATGTGCGTTCATTGGCACGACCCCCGACAAACTCTGGAAGTTTGATCTTCTGCATTTCTCTAGTGATGTCTTACAGTGGAGGTCCTCCCCCTCAATCCCTCGATGCTTCTGGATTACCTGTTCCAAATGGTGGGGGATCGAATTCGATCTCTATTGGTTGACGCCCCTTTAAAGTCTCATTTATGGCCTCCAAAGGGCGTAGTATGAGAGCTAGTTCAGACGATGGTGGTGGCGGTGCTGGTGGTCCCTGCGACGATGCCCCTCTGCCTCAATTTCGTCGATCTCTGACCATCCCATATGCTTTAACCTGCATCAACCAAAGTTGTAAGGGTGAGTTCAAGAACATTTCACATTTGCACAACTTAAACTAGAAAACAAGGTTAGGCGTAAGTTTTTTTTTACCTGCCTAGTGCGCATGAAGCCCCCTCCCGCTTATCTTGTTCTAGGTCCTTGTACTTTACGTTTACAACTAATCCAGGTGATTTTCAACCTAAGGTGATTAAATCATTATTTTTAAACCTATACAAGTTTAAACCTAAATTTAAATCTATAAAAAAAATTATAATTGAAATTAATTTTAAATATATAATTTTAAATTATATTTAAAATGTAATTTTAAAATATTTCCACCATATCTCTTACATATTATTATTATTATTTTATTATTTTATTTTTTATATCTACTTAAAGATTTAAATTATTATTATATCTTAAACTGATTTAAATTATATTTAGATTTAAATATAAATTATTTTGAAATAATTAAATTTGAATTCGATTAAATTTATTTATTTTTATATAAACTTTAAATTATGTACATATATATTTAAAAAATAATAATAAAATTAAATTAAAATATATAAAAAAATTTAAAAAAAAATTACATAAAATTAAAACCAATAAAAAAAAGTTAAAATCCAAACGACATCGTGGGTCCTCGCATGAGGCCCATGTTCCCTTCTCTCTTGCTCTTAATTCCCAAACCCTATACCTAACGTTAACACGCTCCCTACCTTCTCTCCTACCTCTCACTTTTGCAATGGCAGCCAAGGTTTTCTTCTCCCTAACTTTGCAATGGCTTGCTCAACCAGGGTTGCTCTTGGATGCTCAACCAGATCTGACTTCTCCTCCTCGGTGGTGTTGGCGTTTGATACTACAAACCCTCCTCGCAGGCTCCTCCTCCATGGCTTTGGTACTGTTGGACTATACTGGCCATCATTAGATGGAGTCATGAGGATTCTGAGCAAGCTTGGTCGCAGGTTCAATCCACGATAACTGCAGGTTCTCTGGCGCGATGGTAATAGTGGATTTGTCGAGCCTTTTAGAGGTCATGGGTTCTTTCTGTAACATCAGGTATTATATTATATTTTTTTTGTTTAGAGTCGCTATGTAGCATGTTGGCTACTTGGTGCTCATATTGGGGCTTGGCGCTTGTGCGCTATCTCTTGCTTGACTTGTGACAAAGTGAAACCAAGGCTACACACTTGTGTTGGCGTTGGCGCTTTGTCTTTGGCTTGTTTGTTGTGGTTGTTTGATATTGTCTTGTTGTTGTAGGTTCCATGGATCTAGGAAGGAGCTAAGCCTCCGCGCAACCTGCCACACAATACGAAATTCATGCAACAATGTGGGTGACGGTTGGGAGGAGGAATAGATGTTGGATTTCGTCTCAGACCCGATGGAGGGCGTAGATATTTTGGGCTTTCCAGATAGCATAGGGCCTTTCCCTTCTCATGCCATGTCTCTGGTTGAGGTTATCATTGAGCCTGGTTCGACAACAACAACTGTCTCCTCTTCGATTTTGAGGTCAAGCCTGCCTTCGTTCTTAGGGTCTCTTGTGCCCTTTCTCCCAACAACATATAGTTTTGGTGCGAGTCTGGTTGAAAATACTAGCGGCTTAGCCTAGACATAGTTTTTGCTTCATTCCTACCCTCTTTCTTCATGGGAGGACTCACTGAGGGCTAAAGTTCTCTTGGATATGGGGTCTCTCTATAATGGTGAGCTTGGTTTTTATAGCTGTGGAGATATCATTTTTTTCGAACCCTCGGTCTGTAGACATTTCTTTGGTTCTACAGTGTCGATAGCCTTCAATGACCTTAGCAGCGTTTCGAGGGACTATTCAAACCCTTTTCTTTTAGTGAAGTTCACCAATTCACTTTTGGTTCACGATCAACCAACATGCAAAGGTAAGGAAGGGTTGGTGAAATGATCTTCCTCTGTTTCAGTTGGGGGTTCTATTCTGACACAAGCATAGGTTCACTTGGGAGAGGAGCTTTGCCTTCAGGCCGATTTTTTTTGATACTTAGCTGTGTGTTTTGAGCTGCGTAGAGCACAATGGTCGAGTCTTGGGCTTGGCGATGGTGGATTGGCTGAAAACTTGACATAGGGTACCATGCTGCTAGGTCAATTGGTACTTGACTATGCTATAAATATTCTGTTATTCTTGTGAATAAGTAAGTATTTTTTTTCTTTTCTTTTAATATCAGTTAGAAAAATTGTTTTGGGTGTAGCAAATCTTGAGGCAGGGAAGTCATGGGGATCAATCCTTATCCTGAATACTTTCAAGGTAACTTTAGTTTGATACAGTTAATGATTATATATATATATATATTTTTATATATTTACTTGACATGTTTATTTATAAATCTGTTTAGAAATTCCTGGCAGAATATGTATATATACACATATATATATATTCCTTTACATAGGTTTGTTTATCTGAAACAAGTGTTAAAATTAATTTAACACTTCAATTAGTATATTATTATGCCTTTTTCATTTTTAATATGCATATTATTTATATATAGATGTGTGTTAAAAAAAAAATTGTGCTTGGCTTCCAGGTTAGGCGGAGGTGGAGTTGGAGCTTGGATTTTCATCTAATTAAAGGGTTTCAGGGTTTCAATATAACTATTTTAAGATTTTTTTTTTTTAATTTCAAGGTTGGAATAGTTCCATTCCTGAACTGTCCTTCTTACATGAAGGTAGGTGGGTAGGCCCTGGTCCAAGTTTTTAAACCATGGCTCTAATACCATGTGTAAGGTCTTTGTCCCCATAAAGCCTTATATAACACTAGCTAAAACAATGAATAAAAACGTATTATATCCTATGCAATTTAATCATAACTTATAATCATTTATTATTCAGCAAAAATTATATTTATTAACACCATGTAAATAAGCTTATGTAACAACCACGCAACACCACATATTCATGAAAATACATATATAAAAATACCTCGGTCTGATGCTAAATTCTCGATCTTTGGTTGTCCTCTCTGCTGCTCTGCCCAAACTCTGCCAAAAACAGAATCTTCCTCCCTGCCAGCTAGGAACAGAGCATGTCCATCTCCCTAGCTCTAGGATTTCGTGAGGATTCCTGGCCCCTGAGCCCAAAACTCCCACCAACCTGGTGCACCCCTGTAACAATCCACCCAAACTCCAAAACTAGAAAAATATGAAACAAAAAATACAGTCCTTCCCCCGAATAATGCTCCTCTCCCAAAATTTCATAAGTCCTCTGTCTGAATGTCTCTCCCCCTCATATCCTTCCCCATTCACCGCCTCCTCCTTCATTTAATGTCACCCACCTTATCCCTCCATTTAATACCTTATCCCTCCATTCAATACCCTATCCACCCATTTAATGCCTTATCCTTCATATGTTAAGTTCTCTAATAAATAAATAAAAATTATTAAGCTTTTAATTCATTACCCAAACCTTTAATGAGTTAATTAATTAATTAACTAATCAATAGATATAAACAATTAATAAATAAATAATTAATTAATCAGCATATATAAACAATTAATAATTAATTAATATTATTAATAAATAATCATTGTTTAACTAAAATATATTAGGATAGTTAATTAATTAATTAATATACTTGATAAACCCTATGCAACTAGTTAACTAGGGTTGTTACAAAGATATA
>SNQJ01S0245743.1:0-12621 GCA_010110895.2 Picea sitchensis | reverse complement strand
TTCAGTAGTACAATACCTATGGTTCTTAGGAAGAAGGTCCCTATACTCATCAAACATTATCTTTACTAAAATTTTTGAATGAAGATACTTCTTCTTAGGGCCACAAAATGGACATGAAAATATACCCTTTGTTTGAATACCAACAACAAATGGATTAATGTCAATTATACAATGAGATTATTTAAAAATTAAACATGCACCATGATAGCATTAAAATATTATATAGTATTAAAGAGAAATATTAGAATGCTAAATGTTGTAGCTTCCGTCAGGTTGTAGCCTGAGAAACTAAGGGATTGGATCATCCTTCCAGTTGAAACTGGAAAACAAAGGAAGTTGGTGCTTCCAATGAATGCAATTCTTCAAGACATATAAGAAAAATCGTTCTGTGGTTTTCTCTCTCTTTGAGTTTCCACGTAAAACACTGGTGTACTGTGTATGTGTATAATTGTTCATTTGTTCATTGCTTATTTACTCTGTAGTTATTGGATTTTATGCTACATTGATATAACACTTGGATTATATGGTTAAAATCCAACAATTGGTATCAGAGTAGGTTACTTCAGAAATTAGTTTAACCACTGAAAGGTAGATCATGGAAAGAAACAACTTGTATAAAAATGGAATACCACAGTTTGATGGACAAGCTTATGCATTTTGGAGCATACGGATGAAGACATATATACAAGCATAGGTATTTGACATTTGGAAATCAATTGTATATGGATAAATAGTACCAATAGTTTCACCAACAAATGAAAAACCAGTGAAACTCGGTCAGAATAATTCCAAAGCCACAAATTCACTTCTGAATGGTCTTGGTGAAATGGTATTCACCAAAGTTGCACATTGTAAATCCGCTAAAGAGATTTGGGACAAACTTCAAAATATTTATGAAGGAGATTCAAAATTCAAAGCAACAAAGCTTCAAACTTATAGAGGTCAGTTTGAACAACTAAAGATGAAGGAAGATGAGGGTATTGCAGCTTACTTCTTACGGGTCAATGAAAAAGTAAATGAAATCATGGGATTGGGAGAAGAAATCAAAGAATCTATAATTGTTCAAAAGGTACTAAGATCTCTTCCTATGATATTTGACCTTAAGATATCATCACTAGAAGAAAGAGCATATATAAACTCAATAAGCTTGGATGAACTACATGGAATCTTCACAACATATGAAATGAGAACTGAATAGTAAAATCCAGATGTAAAAAAAGCATCCTTCAAAGCATCCAAAGGATCAAAGAAAAAGGGAAAGCAACAAGAAAAATAACAGAGCAACAACAGTGACGTCTCATAAGATGATGAAGAAGTGGCCAACTTTGTCAAAAGACCGAACAAGGGAACCAATGGTAGGAATATAGGTAAGCTTCCTTTAATTTGTTTTGATTGTGATGGTATTGGTCATTTTTGTAACAAATGTCCTCATAAGAAAAAGAGAAATGATGAAGGTTAATAAAAAAGAAAACAAACATATAAAGGAAAAAGAACCACAAAAAAAGTTTTCAAGAAAATCTTATGTACCAAAGAAGACATCTCATCATCAGATGAAGATCAAGTTAGTGGTAGTAAGACAAAAAGAGTTATATTCATGGTTGTAGAAGACTTTGATAAAGAAGACAGAAGAATATGAAGAATTCGAAGAAGAATATGAAGAAGTCAAAGAAGAAATTGAAGAGGTAGAATTTGACTACCGAGAGGAATTGTTGAGTGCCATAGAAGTTATTAGAATAGAAAAGAGGAAAAACAAGAAGCTACAAGCGGAACTAGACAATAAAGAAGACACTCAGGAACTAGGACAAACTATCACAAATTTGAGGTTCAAATTAAACAAGATAAAGGAATTGAATAAGAACTCAAAGAACAACTATAAGGAAGAGACATGATCATTGAAAATTTGGAGACAGAGATTGTCACATTAAGAAAGGATCTTGAAAAGAAAAATATGCAGAACAACTCAAAAGTTTTGAATGACATTATCAACAGTCAAAGGCCTAATAATGACAAGTCCAGACTTGGATACAATCAGACAAAAAAGGGATTGAGATCCAAAACAACATAACAAGAAACATACCCAAAAAGTTATGCAGAAAAAATCAAAGGGGATAGGAAGGTCTATAGAGAAAATTATAGGGACACTCCTCCACCGAGAAGATTAATATTTCAGAATCAACGACTGATGGAAATAGATAGGTCTCGGGAAGAAGAAGGATTCATAAGAGCACCTCCTTTCGGAAGATATTCAACTCCCAAGTATCAAACTATATTTTTTGGTTTATGTTATGCATGTAATAATTTTGGACATAAATTTGTGAATTGAATAGCTAACAATAGGAACATAAACAACTTTGAAAGTCATACACAAAAGGGTTATCCAAGAAGGCCTAGTGAAACATAAAGAAGAAGTTACAATAGGTGTGAAATGCTACAAGTGTAAAAACTTTGGACACATGGCCAAATATTGAAGAATGACAATCCCTCCTAGATAACCACAACATAACAACAACAATCACAGACAGGAACCTCAGAAAAGGACATGGATAAGAAAGCATAATTAGTACAACAATGAAGAATGCACAATCACTCTACAAGATAATTAGAAGAAACACAGTTGGTATGTTGAGAGTGGTTGTTTAAAACACATGAAATGTGATAGAGGTAGGTTTATTACATTAAGAAAGGAAAGATATGGATCAGTATCCTTCAAAAATGATGATTCAACTAAAATCATTGGAAAAGGCACAGTCAGAATTGGGAACAAGAATACAAAGGAAGAAAATGTTATACTACTAGAATATATGAAACACAATCTTATAAGTGTGATTCAAATGTGTGACCAAGTTCATAAAGTTACTTTTGATTCAAAAAAGTGCAAGATAAGAAAAGAAGTTTCGGGGAAATCGATTGCTACAACTACGAGAACTTCAAGAAACAAATATGTGTTAAGTGAAATTGGAAATGAAAAGTGTTTTCTAGGAAAGGAAGATGAAATTTTTCTATGACATAGAAGAATGGGTCACATACATTTTGATAAACTTGTCAAAATCAGAAAAAGAGAAGTAGTCAAAGAAATGCCCTGGATCATGAAACCAACCAACTCTTTATGCAAGCATTGTCAACAAGGAAAGAAAACAAAGACTAGGTTCAAATCAAAGTAATATTCAACGACAAGACCACTGGAAATTGTACATATTTATATAACTGGATCAACTACAACAAAGGGTTTAAAAGGTGAGAAATACTTTATGTTATTAGTTTATGATTATACAAGAATGACTGCAGTTTTCTTTCTGAAGAATGAGTCAAAATCTTTTGAAAAATTCAATATCTACAAGGAAATGGTTGAAAATAAAATGGATTCAAAAATCAAATTCTTGATATCTGATAATGGAGGAGAGCTTACTTCAAAGGAATTTATGGACTACTTCAGCAGTCATGGAATAAAAAGGCAATTATTTGTTGCTAGGACACCTCAACATAATGGATTTGTTGAAAGAAAGAATAGGACAGTACATGAAATAGCTCAAACAATGCTAATGGATTCCAAATTGATAGATATTTTTTGGACACAGACAATGCATACAATAGTCCACATTCAAAACAGAGTAATTCTCAGAAACAACACTAACAAAAATCCCTATGAGATATGGAAAGGAAGACCAACAAATGTGAAGTACTTCAGATTTTTTGGAAGAAAATGCTACATCAAAAGAGAATATGTTAGAATGGGAAAGTTTGACTCTCGTGTGGACAAAGGAGTACTTGTTGCTTACTCAAGTACAAGTAAAACATACAAGTGTTACAACCTGAGATTGAACAAAGTTGTGGAAATCATCAACATAACAATTGATGAAACAGGTAGACAAGAATTAAAGGAAGAAGGAAATGAATCAATGGAACAGCTTTACAAAGAAGGGGAGTATGAAGATGATTCGATAGAAGTAAAATAGCAAGTTTGGAAAGTGCCTCCAAAGACACCTAGTAGACGAGTACAGAAGAATCATCCTTCAGATCAGATTATCATAAATAGAGATGCAGGAGTTGAGACTAGAAGAAGAATGCGTTCACTAGAAAAAATGCGCCTGGCACTCTCATCTACAATTGAACCAACCTATTTTGAAGAGGCCAACAAGGATTAATTTTGGAATAAGGCCATAGATGAAGAATTGGATCAAATAGAGAAAAATGACACTTGAGAATTGGTTCCAAGACCAAAGGATAAGAATGTGATCAACACAAAGTGGGTATACAGGAATAAATTGAATGAAGATGGACAGGTTACAAGGAACTAACCTAGATTGGTATTTAAAGGATATGCACATGTTGAAGGAATCGACTTTGAAGAGACATTTTCCCTAGTTTCTAGAATGGAAGAAAATGGATTTATTTTAGCTTATGCATGCCCCAAAAATATTAAAGTGTATCAGATGGATGTAAAATCATATTTTTTGAATTGGGAACTTGTAGAGGAAGTATACATTGAACAACTAGAAGGATTTCAGTTGTCAAAGAAAAAAGATTATGTGTGTAAATTAAAGAAGGCCTTGTATGGTCTAAAACAGGATCCTAGAGCATGGTAATCTAGACTGGATAAATATCTCCAACATGCAAGGTTTAGAAAAGGATGTGCAAACAACAACATCTACATCAAGGTAAGTCAAGGTAGTATTTTATTAATTTAAGTTTATGTTGATGATATTATTTTTGGTAGTGATGATGGCAGGTTAAGCCACAAATTTTCAAAGGATATGAAGAATGAATTTGAAATTTCATTACTTGGAGAACTATCCTTCTTTCTGGGACTTCAGATATGTCAAAGCAAACAAGGAATTTTTATTTCTCAAACCAAGTATGTCATAGAAATGCTAAAGATGTTTGAAATAGAAGATTGCAAACCAATTATCACTCCCATGCAAACTAGTTGCAAGTTGAGCAAAGATGATGATTCAAAGTCTACAAATCAATGGAAATACAGGTCAATGATTGGTATCCTACTACATGTGAAAACATCTAGACCATATGTAATGTAGGCAGTTGGATAGGTGGCACGATTTCAAGCAGCAGCAAAGGAATCACATGCATTAACAGTGAAGAGGATTTTTAGATATCTCAAAGGAACATACGAGTTTGGATTATGGTATACAAAAGGAAAGGATCTATCACTTATTGCCTACACAGATGCATATTGGGAAGGTTGTATTGATGATCAACGAAGCACCAGTGGAGCAATGTTCTACTTAGGTGAGTGTTTAGTATCATGGCTAAGCCAAAAAAAATCATCAGTATCTTTATCTACAACCGAGGTAGAGTATATTGCAACAACAACATGTTGTACATAGGTTCTTTGGATGAAACAAACTCTGAAAGATACACAGGTTTAGTATGATGAGCCCATTCTAGTCTATTTTGATAATACAAGTGCCATAACTATCTCAAAGAACTCGATGATGCACTCTAAGACGAATCACATCCCAATCAAGTATCATTTTATAAGGGAATAGGTTGCAGAAAAGAACATCAAGGTTGAGTATGTGGGCACAAAATAAAAAGTGGCAGACATCTTTACAAAACCACTTCCACGAGAAGCCTTTGAGTATCTTTTCCAGAGACTTAGAGTTAGTTCTACTCCAAAATGAATTCTTTTGAATGCTTATCTTATATGTATTATATGTACAAGAGGAAGTACCATAAAGAGGACAATTTAGTTAGGGGGAGTAGCCCAGGATGGAAATATACCTTTTCCATTGATGACAAAGGGGGAGAGATTTATCAGATGCAAAGGACAGAGGCATGATTCTAGGGGGAACAATGGTCACAAAGATGCAGAGGAAAAAGGCATGGTTCTAGGGGGAGCATGAGTGATATGACTTTAGTATTGCATGACATGATTTTAGTATTACATCAGAGTGTTTCCATCAATTCCAAAGGGGGATATTGTTGATTAAGGTTTGTTTTCATTGATGTCAACCCTTGAAGAAAGTTCAGTATCAAATTTTGGTAACGCAAAGGTTTGGGTAATGGAACCAAGTTTGTTTGATGTAAAGATGACTCATTATTGTCTTGTCATGGTAAATAAGAAGTACAAATGGATGAGCTCCAAAGTGGTCCCCTTATGGTGAAATCCCTCATGGGAAGATGCTTTGTGGATTGAGTTATCCTAGAAGTATTGTTAGAGAACCCATGCTTAATTGTGGAATAATGAGATGAAGCTTAGTTAATTTGTCAGTGAAACTATCCTATATGGATAATGATTATCATTCTATTTCCGGTGGTATGAGGAATGTCACATAACTCCTCACAGTTAGAGATTTATGTCCATGTGAAGTTGGAGGACCCTCATAGTCATCTAGAAGCCCCAAAGAGTCAAAGTGTCTACAAACCAAATTATTTAAATAATAAAGTTAATAAAGAACTCCCTAAAATAAGGAAAGTGGGATGCTACATGAAAGTATAAATAAGAGGCAAGTCTCTCTCATTTAATTACACTCGAACACAATGAATATATTTTGTTGTGTAAGGATTATTGCAAGTACTCATTGATACAACTCAAGTTGCGAAACTCTAAGGTAGTACGAAGGGTTGGCGCTGAAAGTTTTGGAATTATAGTGAATACTAAAAAACCCTAGTTTTTGAGGTGTACACGGGCTGACGGTGTATTAGGGTGCATACATACTGAGGCGTAGGTGTGTTGACAGTGTATTAGGGTGCATACATATGTGGGATAGAAGTGTATTAGGGTGCGTACATGTTGGGAAATCCATGGAAACTTGAAGAGATGAAGATGCAGAGGTTCTAGATTTTGAGATCAAACTCCCAGGAAGATCTACAGTGATCATATACATCATATATATCCATTGGTTCAAAAGGTATGTCTTATTTTTATGAATAGTTGGATTTTGATGTATGCATGAGAAATGGTTATGGAGATTTGAGAATTATCGCTAGAGAGACTAGTGGTTGCATGGGAACTTTTGTATAAGTCATAACTACATAAATATAATGCTGGTATAATTTATCATTGATACATCTTGTTAGAGTTGTGGCACATCTTGTATTTATTGGCATATAGATAAGGGTTTTTATGGTACATAGTTGAGAGCTTCTATTTGTGAAGTGGTTAATGTATTGAGAGGCTAAATACCAGAGAGGGTTTGATTTCTGGATCATGTGAGGGATATTATACTTTTTTATGATTACACACATTTATATGGAACATGACTAGAGAATTATATAAAGCTTTTGGGTAAAGAGGATGCAAGCACAGGGTAAAAATATAGTCTGGATATAGTGACATGTTACAGATCTATGTGAAATAAGTTATAGAGGGTCACAAGTTTTCAAGAGAAAGGAAACCCTAGTTTTTAGAAGGCATATGCAGGCTATATAACAGTTTGGTGGCATACATATGTAGGCTTCATAATAGATAGGGTGCGTGCATACACATGTTGTAGCAGTACATGTCATATATCTGTTGTATTTTTGTTTATACATGTTCAATTCAGGTACATATTGATTACAAGGAAGTTGTACATGTTGGATGTAGGTCAGTGGTATAGGTTGATACAGTTGTATAGTGGTATATATCACAGTGATAGTGTGACAATGGTTTCATCATTTTACCTCTACGTCAGGGCGGTTGGATGGGGAAATGATAGGTGGTTGTAGCCACCTTCAGGTTGTAGCCGGAGAAGTTAGGGGGTTGTATCCTCCTTATAGTTGTATCCAGAGAATTGGGGATTCAGAGCTTCCCTTAGGTTCTAGCTTGAGAAGCTAGGGGGTTGGAGGTTCCTTCTAGTTGCAGCTGGAAAACAAGGGAAGTTGGTGTTTCCAATGAATGTAATTCTTCAAGACATATAAGAAAAAGCATTATGTGGTTTTCTCCTGCTTTGGGTTTCCACGTAAAACACTAGTGTACTATGTATGTGTATGATTGTTCATTTTTTCATTTCTTATTTACTCTACATTTATTGGATGATAATGCTACATTGATATAACACTAGGACTATATGGTTAAAAATGATTAGATTTCTCTATTACTGATTCACCACCCCTCTCAGTAATCCAACAAGAGATGTGCAATTCATTCCATGCTCAACATGGATGACACTTTGCATATATACATACATATATATTAAGAACCAACTTAGATCCATCTTAAATGAGGATCTATCATGCCTCAAGAGACATCAAATCATTTGATATACACACATTTCTTCAAGTTTTGTACTCTAATTTTTTTTTTCTTCGAGGAATTTAATGTCTCTCCATTCATAATGGATCTAGATTTAGGATCTATCTATGCTAGTAGAACATTTGAATACACACACACACATATATAATTTTTCCCAAAATCAGGTGATAAATTGTTGTGTCTGCATATTTGAGTGGTTAATTCTATAAAATCTATCATAAATACTATTTAAACAACATAAACTTATGATTTCATGTAGATTTATGTCACTGGATTCCCATGAAAAAGACAGTCCAGTATGGGAGAGATGTTCATGTAACATAACATATTAAAATAATAATAATAAATAATAAAATAATAAATTAAAAAATAATGAAAAATTATGTTGGATTATACACACACACACACACACACACACACACACACACACACACACAAACACACACACACATACACACACACTTTGAATGAATAAAAGCCAGTCTAGATCCATTTAACTTGCAAGGATCAAATCTTTCAAGGTGCAAACCATTTTTAGAGTGCAAAACTTGAGAAAAGGTTAAAGTTTTGCACCTCTAGAGATTTGATCACTCTTTGTGCTTGATAGATCCGGAGGTAAATGGATCTAGGTTGGTTAAGAACCAACATAGATCCATCTTAATGGTGGATCTATCATGCTCCGAGAGGTATCAAATCCTTGGATATGAAAACATTTCTTCAAGTTTTGTACGTTTATCAAATTAGTGTAATTATTTAAAAAAAAATTGTCTAATTAAATTTTATATAAAAAATAAAATAGAAAATACCTTAATCCTATAATAGTCATCTAAAAACTTCTTTATATATAAGATAACTTGTTTTTTGTAAATAAAATTGTGTTTCATTAATCAATCAACAAATCAATACACATAACAAGTCTGTCCACATGTTCTTCCATACATATGGAAATCAGAACAAGTGGAAGTATAGAGTTGATATTCATGTCTGTGTCAAAGCCAATGTGAAACTGAAAAACAAAACTTAGTCTAGAAAAATTTGTAACTGTATCTATTCTGAACATAGATATATGAAAATCAAGAAGAAAAAATAAGCACTAGGTGAACCTAGATTTCCATCACCATTGGGATATGGTGGCCATGTAGGAGAAAACACATATGGTTGATAATAGGTCCGGCATTTGCGTTTGAAAACATCTCTTGAAAGAGAATCAAATAGAGAATCCATGCATCAACAGAGGATAGTCTAATGGTGAAGTTGGTCGATGATGTCTCTTCTCATGTTGAAAATGAGCTATAGGTTCTCTTTTGAGAACCAACATAAGATTAGAACCTATGGAATTGAAGCTGCAACAGGCTGTGGTTCAATGTCCAGTTGAATTTATCCTTGAATTCTATCATCATGCAAAGTGGGAGGAATATCTTCCTCAACTGGGAAATTATCAATAGCTGAAGTTGAGATGACATCCTGAGTTAGTCGGGAAGCATTGTGATGGGGAGCATGTAATTCTGAGGTGGAAAGAATAAGAGAATTTAGAGGTGCATGTGGACATACAAAAGGGATCTCTTCCTCAAATAAAATCATGGCTATGTCTTCCTCCATCCAATTTGGATCAGGGTGAGGTAAATTATCCATGGACAGACCAGCGGGGCTTGGGTCAAAGAGGGGAGGAGGATTTGGAGCAAAGGAAGGGCCTGGACGACATTTTCTAGCCACAAATCTATAATATGTCAGACCACATTTCAACTTTGCAATATCACGCGACATTGAAATGGCAGGAGCAGGGTTTACAATCAGAAGGAGAGGATACCAATGGAGGGAGTGAATATCAAGACGGGAGGAAAAAACTAACAACCATTCCAGAATAAAATGCCAGGATCCATGCCTTACCTCCAAAATAGTGTTTGAATTGGTGATGAGAAGTGCCATAAATATTGAGTTGACAACCCAGATCAACCTCGTACCAATCCTGTGAGATCTTGGCTCTCTCCTTGAATAAACCATTAAGGCCCCCTCACTACACAGGCACACCACCACCCATATCAATTGAATGTGGAGCATGTTGAAGAGATAGGGAGGAGGGATGGAAGAAGGGGGTATTTACTTCCCTTGTTGCATGTGTATCAGCTTAAGGGGATATATATATAAGAGAAATTATTTATATGTAGAGTTTAATTTTATATTTTAATAAATATATCTCCATATTCTTATTCTAGATAAACATTATTTTTAATAGTCTCTTTTAATATTCATCTTATGTTCAATCGTCTTTTGCCTTTTATTTGTTGTCTTGGTCTTCATTTGGGCTATGAACTCATCTTTGGTTGTCTTCATCCTCAGGCTTTCCTCATATTCAACTTATTTTTTCATATGGTTTGGGATTCATTTGGGTTCAATTGGGTTAACCTTCATTAGTATTCATCCTTTATTCATGATCTTCTGGTCAACTTCTTTTTGTGGGAGTTCTAATTCATTTTATTTGCTTCCCCTCATAATAAAGGGATTTTAAATATCCTTAACCATTACAAGTGGTTTTGGATGATGATGAGCCTTGCACTTTTGTTTTTTATAAGTGGTTCACAACATCGTTTTATTAGTACTCGCTACGTCCACATAACAATCCCCCCAAAATCCAGAGAACATGGGGAGGTCAAGAATTTTCAGAAATATTGAGATATCGATATCAAGAGCATGACATGTCACTTGGGGGAATTGAACCTGGCTGGGGGAAAACACCCCTCAAAACAAACCAATCAGGCTAAACCCAATCAACACGAGCCTTGTACTTTAACAAGAGGTTTTAGCTAACTACAAACCATGCAAACTACATAGTATGTTTTAGATTACCATGAATCTTCAACATGAAATGTGGTTTTAGGTGACAAAACCATTCTTAAATTTTCTTCAAGTAACCATCATTATTATACAACATATAGATGATATAGATAATGATCATCAGTCACACATAAGATATACACAGAGACATATTTTCACGAGGAAACCCATAAAGGGAGAAAACCTCTTCTTCTTCGAAATGATAGGCAGTCTTTTAAGTTCTGTACATCATCTATAATTAAGCACCAACTCAATGTGAGGCTACTACCTCTGTTTTACAAGCTCCAACTCTCTGGTTTCTATAGCACCCACTAGAAGGAAGCACCAACTACCTTAATGTTCCAGCACCAACTGGATGGAAGCACCAACTTCCAGTTACACAGGCGCCAACCTGTATAACAAAGAACACATGTTCTCCCTTGCACCACCCTGCCACCCTGGTTTCTCTGGCTGCAACCAGATGGAACCTACAACTCCCTATGTTCAAGATCCCACTTGAACCTCTGAGGACAAAAATCCTCCCTAGCACCTCCCAACCACCCTAGAATATAAATGAATGATTAAACAACCAACTACACAGATAAATCAATTCTTACCACTTTCTTTGTTCTGTAAATCTGGTCTTCTTCTAACTGTTCTGCAATTCTTCTCTTCCTTTGTCTGTTCTACAATTCTACTTTGCTTCAACTTGTTCTGCCATTCTACTCTACTTCAAGTCTATTACTCATCTATTACTCTTCTCTGATTTTTATCTCACCCTGCACATACTGTCGGTCTCACACTGCGCATATTGTAATTTTCCCTTTCTTACAGTTCAACTCATTTCTTCCTCTCCGAACGACCAACCATGCACAATCTCTATGAATTTATTTTATACACATCTACAACAGTCGTTCTACATCAAAACTTCCTAGGCAAAGAAAACGTCACAACAATTGAAATGCCAACCGATCAAGAATCATGAATCAGTTTTGCTAACTGATTTGTAACTGATGAATTAATTGTGAAAGAGAACAATAGCCCTCTGATCATATTCAAATTCACCTACACCATTGGATTGAATCTGTTGAGTCTTGCATGTATATAACCATTTCACATTTTGGCATTCCTGTGGCCAAGTATCTCGACACTTCATGTTGCGATTGTTTGCACTCTTTTCGTCGATGTGTGAGCAAAAAGTGAGTGCTTACATGCCTAGTTGGGCTCTGCTAGTCATGACAGCTGTATGGTAAAAGGTTAGAAAGAAACAACTAAACTATCAACAAGAATTAAACAAAAACTAAAAGAAAACATGAGCATAATAACAAAAATGAAAAACAAATGAAAATGGACCAATATCACCAATATATAGCTTGATCTGATTGATGAAATCCAAAGATACACAATGGAGAAAGAGGACTTGGGTCCCTTCCCTCTCCAATGGAAGGCTCTTGAGGCCCTCAACTGATTGCTCTCCTTGCAATGAAATGTGAAAATGTGAATGAAAGAACTCCAAGATTTTCCACTCTAGTGAGAGATGGAAAGCCTATGAAATGGTGTTGATTATGTCAATTACCAAAGAATGAGTCTCTAGTAATCTCAACAGCATAACAATA
>SNQJ01S0245741.1:0-13175 GCA_010110895.2 Picea sitchensis | reverse complement strand
AATATATAATTGATAATGATTGAATTATATTGTACAATGAACCTTGTGATGATATAATTATAAGCATTAACTAGTCAGGAAAGTGAAAGGTTGTATCCCTTAGTCTATTTAATTAACATTATTATTATTATTATTATTATTATGTAAATGTAATGTTTATTTATGCATTTTATATTCATTACATGCACCAGCCCCATGACAGAGGAAACTAGAGTTGTGACTAAGGAACGGAACCAAACCCATGTCGACAACTCCATGAAATGCTACACAAAATCAGGACAAATTCAAACATAAATCTGTGATTCATAAGCAGAGCAGGAATTTCAAAATACTGAAGACAACTAGGGAAGAATAAGATTTCAGAAAGCCTAAAAGGGTTCAGTGTGGCTAAATTGCTGCCATTCTTTCTTATAAATACAGATTCAACAAAAAGAAATTCCCTGGCCGAATACAAGTCAATTTTTTTATCATATCTTTTAGTTGGGCCAACCTACATTTAATTAAAATTAGGGCAAATGACCATAGGCCAGTTAAGTGCAGATGTTGGTCAAATTAAAGTAGATTTCGAACAAATGAAGAGCGTGATGGAAAGTTTTGATAATGAGTTTATTGACATCTCGGACTGATTGAACAACATAAATAATGACCTTGGCAAAAGCATAGATCATTTCAATACACAATTAATAAGCCCACTAGCATTTGGTGGGACAGTTGGCTTGCATCTAGGTTGATTTCCATTGGTGTGCCAAGAGCTATACAATCAGCCCTATAAAGTGGTGACTTGTGTCATTTTCAGTTCTACATCCAAAAATGTTGGATTGTTTAAACAACTCAATTAAAGGTAGCATGTACAAGTAGCTTCATCAACTTGGGGAGAATTTTTCAATTTCATCAAATGAGGAATTGTTATCAAATGAAATAATGTAATAAAAAAAATTTATACCTTCTGAAAATGCCAGCTAATCAAATCAATAAAAAACTACAAATCTTCTACACCATCCACAAGACCTGTGATAGGGAGGAGACCAAACACACCTCCGAACATATTTTTTCTTGGTCATCTGTTCCAAAAGATTTAATCAAGTCCTTAGATTTTGCCAAGATTCCTTTCGAGACATTGGAATACACTGTATGAGACTGGAGAACCTCGTCCAAATCCTTCTCTCTACAGAAGCTAAAAAACATTAAATTTATATATATTCTATGTAGTATGAGACAGCTCAAGGGTATGCACATGTTACCCTAATAATCCATTTAACAGGGCAACAATTAAGCATGCCAGGTACCCCACAATGCTAGAGTCTTGCCACATAACATACTGGGTGAATCTGCACTGCTAATACTAGCCTTCGCATATTCTCATAATCCCACAGAAAATGTAACTTTCAAGAGAGCAAAAATAAGTTTTCATGAGAATAGGTGTAGACAGTTGACACATTATAGAACAAATTATATGAATTCCAAAGATAGAAACGAGCTGATCTGACGATAGCCAATTCAATGTGAGGGCACCACAACAATAATGATTGTTCTGATAACAGGTTTTCCAAACCAAAACTCAAGAAACCCTTTCCGCTCTGAGTCTTCAGCCGGATTATAAAATAAAAAATAAATACAACTGAAATATACTAAATACTAACAAAGGAGATTAATCTGTAAGACCTTAACCATACTTGAACATTTATTGTGAGAATTAACTAAGGATCACCACAAATTCCTGTAAATGCAAAACAATGCAAAGGTTAACCTATGGGGTTCTATGGTTTACAGTTTTTGGATCCATACTGTCTTCTAATGTAAAATTGAGCAACCAGAAGATTACATTGAGCATTAATGTATTTAGTAAAATATTCAGAAATACAGTAGACAAATTTGTGTACCGAATACAGAGTAATTCACAAAACAATAGCAAATATAAGATCGATGCATCAATGACTCCCTCGTCGCAGGATCCTTTGCACCCTAACCAAGATGTTGGCCTCTTATTTCCTCTTCCTATGCAATAAGATTTTAAGAAATACTGACAAACAAAGGAAATACAAAAGTGATAGTTCTTGCCTAATTGAAAGATTTCCCTAAGAATTGATTGAAACACTCAAAATGTTTCTGCCACAGAGCATTCAAGTTAACTAGATTCCATATGGCTTTTAGCCTTACCCCTCAATTCACTTAAGTGGTAAAGGTATATTTGCAGGGATGACTCACAGGGAATTTTCTTGGCTTGAGGATTGTTAAGCATAGTGGTCCTCCTTGAGGGGCCATGTGGTGCTGTTGGTGGTTGCTTCCTTGGTGATCTCATGCTTGGTTCATGGGTGATGATTTCATTTTGTTTGAGATGGTGCAAAAGATGCTAGATGGTTGACTGCCTTGGTTGATGACTACATCTGATGACATACTCCTAGATGATATATTGATGGATCAGCTTGCTAGTTCCTTGTTATACCTCACATATCTATTATTTTCTTATGATGATGTGAGCACCCACACATCACTATGACATCGAAAGCTTTATGACAGATTATCCATTAAATGTATGTACATTTTAAACCAATTTTGAAGTCAATTCCAGCATGCTGTGACAGATTTCTTCTTTCTGGAAATGCCCTGTTTTTCTTGCAAAATCCAAGTAAAGAAGGCAGAGTCTTAACTACTTCAGAAGCCATGCAGTTAGAAAGTAAACCCATATTGGTTCTGGATGAGAAATCTCTGAAAGAAGTTGAAAAAGGTGGTCTCATAAGGTAATACAAAGGAAAGTTCTAATTTTGGAGCAAAGGATATATTAACAAGCAAAGAAGGGCCAACCATGGATGCTATAGATGACTCAACCATGGATGCTATAGATGACTCAACCATGGATGCTATAGATGACTGCATAGATTCATCAAAGGCATCTCAAGCTGAGCTGTATCCCAAAGAAGTTGAAAGAGCAAATCCATTACCAGTAGATAATTCTAGGAATGATTGCCAACATGTTGCAACCACTATCGAGGAAACTTCACCAATTTTAGGTAGCTTTGAAAATGCTCAGAATTCCCTGGAAGCTGTTCTTCTGGATCTGGAAGAGAATGACAAAATGGTTTTTCCAGCTCTGGTGGGATGAGACAATTCAACAATTTTGTAAGTCAAGAACAATCTTTCTATAAAAAATGTGCATAAGCATCTGAACCTGTAGGGCTTGTGGATGGGGAGCAAATTGCAATATGCTTTCAGCTCTCTCTGTTGCTCAACCTGTTCAACTGCTCAAGTGTTCAAGTATCTGAACTCTCTATCTTGATATGTCTCTATAGTTTTAGCTGAGACCAAACCTAATCCATTTCTAAGATTACTCCTAGCTAAGTCATGCATGCATGAAATGCACTTTTAGACTCAACTGCTAAAAATAAAACTTCCACTTTTTAACTAAAGTTAATTACAAAAGGAAATAAATTTATTTTTTGAAAATAGAATTATTTTTTCGAAAATAGAATTACTTTTGAAAATATCTCAAACTACCTCTTGCACATTCACACAGAACCTATGTGATGAATTCTTGTCAAACTATATTTTTAACACTCCCCTCTTAGTGAGGAAAGAGAATTCTGCACCAATTCAAGTTTGTCTCTAAATGCCTCAAACTTCCCTTTTGCTAAAGGCTTGGTGGAGCTCTTGGGCTACCTAGATCCATGGGAACTATCTTTTGGAGCTTCAGCATCCTTCTAAACCATGTTTACATTATGAAGTGATATTTGATCTCTACTATGCTTAGACCTATCATGTAACACTGGATTCTCAGAGAATTTAATACAACTCTGATTATCATAGTAGTGGCGGTGGGATCAACTCTGATCAAACAATCCCTACAAGTAACTTGCCCAGTAAAATGGCCTCTAGCTAGCCGTACTGGCTGCCATGCATTCTATCTCTGCTGAGTTAAGTGCCACGAAAGTCACGCTTCCTGATGAACCAGGATATCATCTTTGATCCCTAATACCTCCTCTCACCTAGGGGTAACTAAGGAGTGTAATCATGGCACATAATGAGAGACAATGATCCAGATGATGATGATGATCAACACCCCAGTGTGATGACATCCCTCGGTCTTACCTCCCTCCTCATTTATCTCAACTTATCACACCTAATCAGCATGGTTCATTAGAAGAGGGTAGTGCGGAATATTGTGAGGTACAAGAGTCCTTGTTTCATATAAAGTGTCATTAATGCATTTGACATGTGAGAAAGGATCATGGGTTGAAGTTGGATAGCGAATGATAAGCTCAAAAGTTATGCTCTTTGCCTTCTTTTCACCTTGGTGGCCATCATTAGTGTCCTAGTCAGTGTTGTCACTCTTGGGGAAAAGGGGGTACTATTGGGAGGCCTTTATAGGGGTAATGTACCATTCCCATCCACATACCCACACTTTCATCATGGGGACTTTCCATGATGGCGCTAAACCGGTGTAAGCTGTGCATGTACACCAAAAAGGCACGTGGTTCATCCTCCTATGAAAAGAAGGGCTAGAATGTCAAGGTTAATGCAGCTACTAGAAAAGAAAAGAAAGAATGTTATAAAGAAAGAAAGAAATATGGGTATAATGAATGGCCAACTTTACAAGCCAAAGGCCAGTTTGAGCTATACCCCTCACTATGAGTTGATTGCCTCTAGTCCTAATGCACTGAATGAATATCAATTAAAAGGACTTATTCCCAATAAGAAAGAAAAGAAAGAATAGTGTTTGAAACATGAAAAGGAGACTTGCAATATATTAAATGAATATCAAAGAAGGCAGAAAGGGGTTTGGAATACACAAACTAGCACTTGATTACCAAGGAAGGGTATCTCGGCGTGGCAGCTCCCTCTCTTCAAAGAAGTAGCTCATGAAAATGGATAAACATGGCACCTGCATGTTAATGATTCTATCACCATGAAGCAACCCCAAAACATTTTCATTCACTATACTTACACTTAGATAGGTTTCTTGGGAAATATCCCTCTACAAGGTGCTGGAAATATCCCTCTTTTGATGAATTCCTCCCATACCTAAACTTGTCAAAATGCATAAAATCTTGAACTATTGTGAAGTTTTAAAGGGATATCTAATGTGAATTGCTCATCTGGCTTCTATTTTAAGCGATGGCTTACTTTGTATGATTCTAAGGACTCTTGTACCTTGTGATTATTGGTCTTACTTGATTCTATGGTTTTGACTAACTTGGTGCATTTGAAATGGTCCTTTGGATGACGTCCTTATGATTTCACCCGGGACGTTGTGCATTATATATGGACAGATGAGCTCTCACTTTCCAAATATGGTCATATTGGTTGACAAAAGGGAAAGAAGTCCACATATTTGGTAGTGCAACCCAGAGCTTATTATACATTGGATGGAGAATGTTGTACTGGGACATGATTGGAAACCATTCAGAGAGGTGATGCATCTTCATTCCACCTTAGGCACTGACCTTTTCACCTTGGACATTGAGCATATGGATTATGATGTCATGCACTATGATACTTTCATGATTGGGGGCTTGCTTGCCATTGGGGCACCACTTTGACGATGAGTTGGGGTCTTGATGATGTGACATGACCTTTTTATGAGGAGGTGTGATCTTCACCTTGCTTTGCACCATTGGATGATGAGACATGGCCGCTGAGACCCTGTGTGCCTCTTGGAGCTTGACGTCACCTTCCTTGGAGCTCCTTTGCACCCACACTTGTGATCTTTAAGGAGACGTTTTGGTGTATTAGTGTGTATTATCATTATGAGAGGCTATTTGAGGGGTCAACCAAACCTATCTCACTTGTATCATGGATCATTTCTATTTTTTGGGGCTTTGAGGGGTTATAGCGCTAAGTTTGCCTCATATAAAGAAGCTAGCGCTACCTCAAAACCAAATCATAACTCATCACTTGTGAGAATCATTACTACTTGTCTTCTTCTCTTCTTTTTTCATCCTTGGAGCTCTCATTACACTTTTGGAGTGATATTGTGGATGCCTTCTCTTATTGTGGGTGGATTTTCATGAAACTAGGGTTTCCTCATACATAGCAACTTGGCTAGTAAGTGCTCTTTCAAAGTTTAAGTGTTTGTTCTTGTATATTTTGGTGAATGCTCTATTAGATTGTTAATAGTTGAATGTTATCCTTGTTTTCCTTGAATAATTTTGTTGAAACCCTAAGGAAGGATTAAGATTGTTTATCCCCTTCCCTTATTTTATCCATCTATTTTGTTGAAGCATACAAGGTCAAGATTAGGGATTGTGAGGAGACATCCCCTAACCCTCATCTTTGAGGTTGAAACTAGAATTTAATGAGGATAAAACCTTAGGGTTTGACCTAGTTTCCATAATATCATTTGCTAGACACTAGAGAAGAAGTAGGATGGCACCGGGGTTTATGAGGGATAAACTCTAGGGTTTCTTTCTTAGAAGGTTTGACCTGGAAACATGAGTGGATAATCTAGAGTTGTAGAATCTTCTGATCTTCTCTTGCCTTAGGCCTCCATTGAAGGTGTTGCATTGACTCCATTTGCTCAAGGAAAGAAAACGGCACTAGTCTCTCTTGTTTGCAAGCGATATGGAACCCTAGTTTAGCTATCTCTCTCTTCCAACGACTTGTGTTAGCCTAGGATTTGCATTTGCATCTTCATTCTATTGCATTCATAGTCTAACGTCTTGCATTTATTGCTTGGAATTATCTCTAACATACTCATTGCTGCAATAATTTCATTTCAGCCATTAGGGGTTTTGCTAACTTGCTTGTAATTAATATGGTTTCTCATGTAATTAATGCTTAATAGTTTATAAGTCTTCTACTTGGCATTAGGCATATTTTCCATGGTCTTCTTGCTGATTTTAGAGCTGGTTATTTACTGTTGTTACAAACTTGTCATTGCTGAAGTATACCATCTCTTATTTCAAGATCTATAACAGCAAACATTGACTTATGGTTGTTTGATATTTTGCTTGGCATTTCACACATCATTGTTGTAAAACTGTTATATGCTGAAGTATTTCATTCCTATTTCTAGTTTTTGTAATTACTTTTCCTTTTGATAGTTAGTGTTTCAGTAGCCTCTAGGTGAACCCTCGATTGCATAGATCTCTTGTTTCACTTTAGAAACACCTCTCACCCTACCTTACTACCAACTTGCTTAGATCTAACTTAACATTAACCCTACCTTGACTTAACTAATCCGACAGCCAATGTAGAAAAGGGGACCACAGGACTTGTATAGCTTGTTATAGGATCCTTGAGATTTAGGGGAAGCCTCCCTTGTGTTGGGTACCCATTCATCACTAAAGCAAGGTATTTGCCTAGGTGGCGGTAGCAATTACTTCCATGGCCCATTGGTTTAGCATCTTGTGAAGGCTTTGCACAAGTGTTGGATTTTGTGATAACAATCCCAAGCTAAAGCAACACCATGAGGTACTCTTCTGTCTATTGCACTACTTGCCCAATCTAAGTCTATATACCCCTACAACTTCACTTCACCATCTCCAAGATATCTCAAAACCATACTCTGTCATGCCCCTCAAATACTTAAGCACATGTTTTGTTGCTACCTAATGATCCTACCTTGGCTCCACATAGCAGGCTGACTCGAGGTGTTCACTACAAAACATATATATTTGGTCACAGTGTGACCAAATACATCAAAGAACCTATCATTTATACAATGTGGGATCCACCAACTCTAAATGCAAATTGATCACCTTCACCCAGTTAGTGATCATGGGTGTGACCAGTGTTGCCAGAGCGTGGGGCCCGGCCGGGGCGGGAAAGCGAGGCGTGGGGCGCATTTTTCAAAAAATGGTGGGAATGGCGTCTCAGACGTTTATATATATATATATATATATATATATATATATATATATATATATATATATATATATTCAAAAACATGTAGAATGTAAACTAGATGCAAAATTTATGAAACATGTATGTTTGTGATACTTCAATATATGAAATGCCACCTAAATTCCATATTATCCATCATTCCATGTGAATCTTACGAGTAGTACATTAATGAATAATCATTCAAGCATCAACCATCTGGCTGCTAACAATTACACATACAAAGTAAGAAAGTGAAATACATTTTACAAATACAAACAAACCATATAGATTCTAGCAATTTACAAACATACAAACTTTAGAACCATATAATGGGGAATTACATCATTAACTTATGGAATGAAAAGGTTATCCACCAATTATCAACATGAGTCATGAAATGGTTTTGTTTAAAAAGTGGCTATTTGTCATAAATAAGTACTGCAATGATAATTAAACCGAAATCTAGTAAAATGAAAAACAATCTGGTACTGCTCCTACTACTCCTATCTCCCACCACCACGATTCCCTCATTGGGGTACGCGTGGTGGTAGTGAGATGAAACAGGAGTGTGAAGGTCCTTTTAATGCAGGTACTGGTGGAGTGTTAATCAAGGGGGGCCGTCCATGGGAACTCGCACTGGGTGGTAGCATCTCAACACGATCATCCACCTCATCCAAAGAGCATTCTCAGCAGCTCTCCAAACCAATGCTCCATCCTCCAAATTGTCCTCCTCGGATTGTAGTCCCACATCTTATTTGCTTTATCTATTGTTGGATCCTGTGATAATGGCTCAACAATGCATGAGTTATGTGCACATAGAGCAAGTTCTCTGCTCGATGTACATTCAACTTGTTCCATGTTGTTAATGGATGAAGCGTATGTGCTCCAACACCTCTGAAGGTGTTCACCACCAGTGAAAGAACCCGCATTGCCATAGAACATGGTTGTGGTGTATTACCCCCATGCATGTCCACCAACGAAGAGAGGCAAATTCCCTCGATCTCTATGTTCAGCGTTGCTCCCAAAGGCACCTGTGCAACTGATGTACTGGCTCATTTGTTGCCGAATGCTATCACACTCCCCAACACCAGGGGGTGGGGCAAAGAGATAACCAGATTGAACCTCTGGATCTTGGGGTGGTTTTCTCTTTGCCCCACCCCCAGGTGTTGGGGTTGAAAGCCATGATGTATGGTAGTATTTTGGTGTAAGCACATATGCACTAAGGCATGTAGTGGAATATTTAGCTTCTCCCAGTTTTCCACCTCTATACTGATAAAATCCTACAAATTATGATCTTTAGGCTCAACAATGTCCTTAATTTGTCCTAACATATTATCCATTTGCTCATACACCTCCCCAATGATGATTCGGTCGAGAATGTCACATAAACCGAATCATGTTATAAATTGGTTTGGTGAACTATAAAACAAACTTGACCTGTGTCCAAAATGGCTATCAAGGACGGTGTCCTTTCTTTGCATCAATACCATCTCTATGATTGCTAATTTCATCCACTCATCACTCATCACCATTGCACCCAAAGCTGTCTTACCCTCAATAAAGAAGGTGAGGAAATAGCTTCAAATCTAGTCTTTGCAAGCTTAAGTAATTGCAATTTAGGGTAAGTGCCATAAAATGCATTAACCCTTGAATGTCCGTTGATAAATTTAATGAGTTTCTTCCCTAGCTTGTACAAGTCATTAATCCATATGCATTCTTTATGCTTGATGATATCATGCATTAAAGGTTCAATGTGTGCACCAAACAACCATACCAAAATATGTGAGGATATTTGCGCTCAATGATTTTTCCTGCTACTTTACAATTTGCTGCATTATCAACGATTACTTGAATCACATTGGGGACAACCTCATCAATAGTTTTAGGTAAGATGTACTGCATATGTTAGAAGATGCCATGGCCGATGAAGTCATGAGCTCAGAAACAACGCGATGGAAAGCGAAACACCAAGGATATTTATCAAATGTTGGTTTCTAACATTTTGTCCAACCATCTGATACAAAGGAGACTAATGACATCGCCCTTATCCGTAAACCGTGTAAGAGCTCTTTTGAATTTTGCTTTTCCTTGTCCCATTAACACGCAGTTCTAGCCTTTTCATATCGGGGCTCTTGTATCCAATGGGGGGCTTTGTTGATAAGCTTTAACCATGGAATGCCAGTAGGAAGCGGAGAACATTGAATCTCACACCACATGCATAAAAAAACCTTGCCACTTTTGCATCCCACTTCCTCCCACACTTGAGAAATATCAATCTCTATGGTTCTCTTACCACTTCCCGCCCTTTGCCAGCCGGGTGGGGACCTTCTGTGAAGAGATGAAAAGGGAGAAGATGCATCGGGTTGAACCTTTTGTTTTAGTATTCATTCTTACAAATCTCTATCTTGATGTAGTTTTCTCTTTGTTCTTATGTTATCTTAGGGCAAATTACTATTACCAATGGACCCTCTTTTATCATCATTGTTTAATACCCCACAAGATGCCTCCTCACACAAGTGTATGAAAGGAACCGATATAAGGTTTTCCTGGGCGACAACCATGTGGGCATAAAAACTTAGTGGTTCCACCACCTCTACCCTCCTCAAGTTTTTGTGACATACCTCCACAAGGGGGTTAATGAAGCTATGCCACTATCAACTTCATTATCATCCCCTTCACCCACCCTCCCTCTCCCTTCATTCATTGGGTAGTATGGGTCACTATGAGGTATTAACTTGTCATCTTCTTCATTCACATACCTATTCCCAAAGTTCTTCATGAGAACCAAAATGCAAGGAAAAACCACAAGAAAATCATTTTCTTCAGTTTTAGATGAACAATTTTGCAAATAGAATGAGGAGGAAGGGGAATTGGAAAATGTTGGAGAAGACAAAGAATACATAATAAACAAGACATTTTAGAATAATGTTCAAAATTTCAACAAGAATACACATTGGGCATACCTATTTTAATGAATCTCCAATGATTTACAGGTAAGCCCAGGAACCCTTTGTTGCCTCCTCCGAGCTCTCACCGTCTCTTCAAGCTCTCCAACTTTGCTCAGCTTTGCTCCAACACGAGAGCTCCCTTCCCTCTCCCACTCGACTCAAGATGAAACGTGGGAAGAGGGAGGATTGTGTTTTTATCTCCCCTCTAACCTAAAAATAGCCCTATGGCCCACGCACAAAGCCAAAAATAAAATAAAACAAAACAAAAACTCACTTTTGAGTTCATTTTGGAAGTGCGTTTAGGGCTTAGAGTGCGTTTGGGAAGCTCCGGGGCCAGTGTTAGGCATTAGCTTAGGGGCCCAGGCGGGGAGAAGCGTTTGAGGAGGCAGCGGGGAGGCGTGTAAGCGATTCGGCTGTGAAGGCGTTGTTTAGAGGAGACGGGCCCAGCGGTTGGAGAATTGAGGCAGGCCAGCTTGAGGGCCCTTCCTTCGGGCCAGCGCTTGAGGTTCCGGACCAGGGGGCAGCCGGCAACCACAGGTGTGACGCGAGTTTGCAATCACTCCATCCCGGCCGGGATCTAAATTGCATGCCACCACGCCCAAGGAAATCTCCCACGGTGCCGAGCCTCAATCCCAAGAGTATTACCATGTGATGTGCACTAAATCTCGAACTCAGCTAGCCGTGTTACTTTGCACTTTGCAGTAGAGATTCTCTGCACTTGTCGAGAACAGTCATCTACATACAACACCAAGATGAGCAAATCGATTCTAAACAAATATATAATATAAGTTGGATCTCCTTCACTTTGGTGAAGCCCATACTCTATGATTTCCAGCCAGTCCGGGAATACCATGCTCTATGTGCTTGCTTGAGTCCATACAGGCTTTCTTAAGCACGCACATGGGACTCCTTCCCACTTACCTCAAACCCTTGAGGTTTCTCTATATACCTTCTTCCCAAAATGATCCCATTAAGGAGAGTTGTCTTCACATCCATGCGATGTAGTCCTCCATCCATAAAATGAAACCAAGGGACCTGAATTGCTCTAATGTAAGTGTACTCGGCGATTGGAGCAAATGTTTCCTCATAGTCCACTTCCTCTCTCTAGGAGAACCCTCTTGCGACAAACCACAAGCTTTGAACTTCTCAATGTTGTCATCTGCTGACATACTTGATCTTGTAAAGCCACCTGGAAGTCACAACTAACTTCCCCTTAGGTCTAGAATTTTTTTCCCAAACATCATTCTTCATGATGGAGGTGTACTCCACCATGGAATCCCTCCATACATGTTGGTCTAACACCTTGAAAACTGGAAGGCTCGGAATCTAGATTGTTGCTCATCAATGCCATGTATTTTGGAAACTTCTTTGGAGGTTTGTTCTCTTTGAATGTGCTCTGAGGAGTCTCAACATGCTCCTGAACATCCCGTAATGTCTAACTGAACCATTGAGATGTCTTGACAAAAGTGGAAGGGGCTCCTATCTCCCCATGTTTACTTGAAGGTTGTTGTATAAATGAAACCAAGGACATAATTGCTCTAATGGAAGTGTATCTGGCGATTGGAGCAAATGTTTCCTCATAGTCCACTCACTCTCTCTAGGAGAACCCTCTTGCGACAAACCTCGCTTTGAACTTCTCAATGTTGTCATCTGCAGCATACTTGATCTTGTAAAGCCACCTGGAACTCACAACTGACTTCCCCCCCGGTCTCGACACTAAGTCCCAAACATCATTCTTCATGATGGAGGTGTACTCCACCATGGAATCCCACCATACCTGTTGGTCTAATACCTTCTGAAAACTAGAAGGCTCGGAATCTAGAAAGTTGCTCATCAATGCCATATATAGTCTGGAAACTTCTTCGGCGGTTTGCTCTCTCTGAATGTGCTCCTACGAGTCTCAACATGCTCTTGAGCATCCCTCAATGTCTAACTGAACCATTGAGATGTCTTGACAAAAGTGGAAGGGGCTCCTATCTCCCCCTGTTCACCTGAAGGCTATTGTATTTCCTGGAAATCACTAGTGACCCCGACTCAACCTTCGGAGCTTCCTACTCCTCATCCTCTACCACTAGAGTAGGCTCATGGGACTTCCTGGATGCAAAGTCTTACTCAAACTTTACATCCCTACTTACTATTGTCTTCCTCTACTCTAGAATATAGACCCTGTAAGCCATTGAAGTCACATTATAACCCACAAACAAACCCTTCCTTCTGGAGGGAGCCAACTTGGTCCTCTTCTCTATTGGTACATGGATATAAACTGCACAACCAAAGATGCAGAAATGACTTACCTCTGGCTTCACACCAGTGAATGCCTCATCTGGTGTCTTGTCCTCCAAGATCTTATGAGGACAACGATTATGGATGTACATTGATGTGTTACATGCCTCCACCCAAAGAAACATG
>SNQJ01S0245740.1:1369-13175 GCA_010110895.2 Picea sitchensis | reverse complement strand
GTGCCCTCTCTGCTACAACAATGAGGAATCTGCTGTCCACCTGCTCTTACTCTGCCCTTATGCTTCTGAGCTGTGGAATCTGGTCTTGGGCCAACTCAACATTACCCTTCCTGCCTCCATCTCTGATCTCTTTCACTCTTGGTTGAACACAGCACCCTTCCCTTTGGCCAAATTGAGTCTGCTAAAAAACTGTTGGGTATGGATACCTAAATTAATTTGTTGGAACAATTGGCTGGAACGAAATGGAAGAATCTTCAGAGATTCGGCTTCTCCCCCTGCTCGCCTGGCAGCAAAAGTCTAGAGCCTAGTCAACGAGCTAGTGTCTTCTAAACCCTTGCTCTGTAATGAAAGTTCGCCTGATCAGACTACCCACAGCTGGTTTTCAGAGCTGGACCCAATGCTGGTGTCAAGGATCAAATCCTCGCAGAGTGTTCATTCGCCCTGGGAAATAAGACTAGAAGAAAATGAATTCATCAAATGGAGATCCACACTTGAAAAGCATGTGCTGTTGATTGACGGTGCTTCAAAGGATAACCCTGGAAATGCAGGGGGAGGTGGTGTTCTTTATAATCCGGAAGGAAATTTAATCCTCTCCTTCACTTGGGGACTTGGTCTCCTCTCCAACAACTCAGCGGAATACCTCGCTCTGTGGAAAGGCCTCAGCCAAGCAAGGACTCTTCGAATCCCAAATCTGGTGGTATTTGGGGATTCCAGGATCGTAATTCAATCCCTGGTTGCAAGGAAAAGGCCGAAGCATCTCCCGCTGTCTCAGCTTTTCTCCAGAATCCTGAACCTAGTGAGTGAGTTCGATCAAGTCAATTTCTACCATGTTCTAAGAAGACTAAACCACCAAGCTGATCTCGAGGCAACTGTAGGCTCCTCCTTGGAAAAAGGGGAAATCAAAATCAATGGAAGGGTCTCTCTCTGCCCTATCCCGTAGTCTGTTGCTTCTGGTAAGTGATAGATCTTCTCCTACCATCTCGGGAAGGGGTTGTCGCCTCAGCTTAAGGACTCAATGGTAGTCCCACTGTAGCAATGAAGTCTCGCGATCAAGGAAGGCAGGACCGTTATCAATTCAAAGATGCAGAGATCCCAGCTGTCAGGATCACTCAGCAATCATTCTCAGGCAAGCATCGACCTCGAATGTGGAAGCTGGGGGCCTTTAGGAGAACGACCTCTGACTTTCCTATCTCTGCCAGGCTCACTCCCCTTGCTATTGGATCCAACAAAAGGTGGAGACGATTTGAAGATCTTATTAGAAAGTCTGGAAAGCCTGGCTCATCTCGATCCAGATGTTATGAGACAAGCTACGCTGATCCTCAGATACTTAGGAGAACCATTGTGCATTTGGAGCTCTGAAGGCACCGAGACAGGCTGTAGCTGCAGCTGCGTGTGGGCATTGCTTTATCTCTGGTTGTCCGAAGAACACCAGAACGAAATGTCACCTTGTTTTCTCAGTTCAGAAAAAGCATCAGATCGCCAAAGACCAGAGCTCTGTTTCCAGGGAGTTTTGTCCTGTTCCCAGGAAGTAAGGAATAGATCTGTCATCGGTCTCTGTTTAAATGTAAAACTCGGGCAATCTGTTTGCCTTTTTGAATAATAAAGACCCATAACCGTTATAGTTTAAAAAAAAAAACATCAAAGGATATTCATATGGATAACATTCCATAGTGGCATCAAGAGATAGCTGAGATTGTTTGTATGTTTGAGAAGGAACTGTCGATGAGTTTCATGGACTTGCAGGTTCATATTATAATTCGCCTAGTAGTTGAGGTTGAATTATTCGAAGTGTTCTCCTATCATTGGATGTTATTCTTAGAGAGGTACATGAAGAAATTGAAAAGATTTGTTAAACAAAGTGAAAAACAGGAGGGGTCTATGGCAGAGAGGTACATATCATATGAGTCTTTCTATTATGTTAGTGAGTACATCAAGTAGATCGACAACACACCAGGTGTGGTGATTTGGGACGATGAAAGGGATGAAGACAAAAGAGAAGGGGAGCTTCTCCAAACGAATGGAAAAAGACGCTTGATAAAGAGTAAGTGACTTATCGTTTGTAAAATTTATACACAGTAACTATTCACACTGAACTTCATAATGTATATTTTGATCTGATATGTACTATATGTCAGTTTGATTTCATGAACACACACACACACACACACACACACACACACATTAGTGAATTCAAAAATTGATTCCATCGATAAACTCATTATTTACAATTCGGAGGAAACACAGTCGTGGGTCGCATTCTATGAACATAAGAGGAGGAAATGGGATAGTGACATGAAAGAATTTAGTCATTTGAATGGTATAATCATGCCTTGTCATGATCATTTAAAATAAAATATTCCAATGGTATGCCCCAACAGTTGGTTTGTCGACCAAGTTAGAGAGAAATACGATGCATCCGATCATTACCCGCATGTTGAAGAGGATGCACTAAACATAGGGATTAGGTGCAGCATCTCGGTAATAATCTCTTTGTTTATGATTTTAACTTTATAATGCACCTTTGAATTGTGACATCTATATTTTCTCTTTTATTGGTCGACTTATTAGACACATTACACTGTGATTTTTTTTATTTTTATAGATGCATTTATTCCCATCTATGTGGCATATGGAAATCATTTTCACATAGAGGATGTCGATGATGGACTCATGACACAAGACTACAGAGTGGAAGTCGAGTTCGGCCAATCTAGTCATGCTAGCCACCACGATAAAAACCTAATACAGGGGACATTAGGTTATGTTGGAAAGATACAAGAGATCATTCGAGTGGACTTCTCTTCTTTCCAATGTGTTATTTTCAAGTTGAAGTGGTGGGACACCTTTGATCAGAATAATGTAAAGGAAGATCACAATAGTGGGATGATATGTATCAAATATAGAAAGATATGGGATGAAGCTAAGGAGCCTTATGTTTTCCTAAAACACTGTAACCAAGTGTTTTTTTACCCAGTTGTGTTGGATAAGGATTGGTGGTTTGTATTAAGACACGACCCTAGATCAAAACATATTTTTGAGAACAATGGTGTTATCATGTCAAGTGAGGAATATAATGAGGGTGATGACAATAGAAAGTGATATGTACATGTTTTATTTCATCATTAATATTGTTGTTGTATCTTTTTGTTATCCTTATTTCACTAATTATATTGTTTTTTATTCATCTTGTGAAAGAGGAATTGTTAATTTAATTATAACAAATCTTTGAACAATTTTAGTTGGTTAACAGTTAGTTTGATGCGTAAGGTGTTTGTCTTTAAAATTATTTGTGATTGCATGGAACGATTGATTGAAATAGAATTTTGTATTGTTATTTGAACATAGTTATATGTCGTTGCATGTTAATATAAAATTTAAGAATTATTATCATGAAAAAATCGTAATAATTATTATCATGCTCAAAAAGGCCTCAAGATGCTAGATGTTTGACCCTTTACCAACATGTTATAGAAGCATTAATACCTAAAAACGATCATAGTAACAATCGTGTACTTAGAATTTTGATGTGTATAGAAGGTGACATTTATCCATTTATTAACAGTCCTCTTACTGATGTAGGAGCATCGCCAGCAAAGCGTGAGTGGAGGATAGCTAAGTGCCAACATGCATTTTGAAGTGAATTTTAAAATTCAAAGTGGCGTATCATGAAAATATTTTGAAAGGATTGTAATTAAAGAACCTCTTTAATTTTTTGGAGCTGGATGATTTCAGGAGGACATCAGAGAATGTATTTTTCTTTAATGTTGTAGATTGCAGTGCAGATTTGGAGCTTTCACTCTTATCTATCTGAATCAAATGTTTATTGTAATAAATTCTAAGTAGTTGAATGATTTTATTTTGATAGGATAGCTCTAGAGTATTTGGAGGGAAACGCTCGAAGAGCCCCTCTTGTATAAAGATTTGTGTTTTTTCCCAGAAGAGGCTTCTGATAGCTGATAGCTTATAGCTTATAGTTGATAGATGATAGTTGATGGTTGATAGCTGAAGTTGTTGGCATTCTAATTATTGAGAGTTGTTTCCATTGTAGTTGAGAGTTGAGAGCTACTAAGAAGTAGTTTATGAACACATGTATATTTTAGTTGAATGACTATAAAAGAGGACCATTGTCCCATATGCATGGTGTTTCCATGTCTATCTAAATGAATCAATGGTAGAATTTTTGTTTATTTGAAATTCTATGTTATTTCTTGTTCTTGTGTTTATGAACACATTCAAATAGTTGAATGTATGAATCTGTGAAGATTTAGATAAGTTTCAATCGTTCCTCTTCTACGAGAAAGTGCAAGTGTGCATAGTGTCCGCAAGGAGTGAGTTGACGGAGTATGTTTCGAATCGTAAGCTCAAAAGAGATAACGTGAACTTATATTTGTGCAAGGAGTGCATAGAGTATGCAAAGTGTGCGTGACAGAGTCCATTTTGACTCAGAAAGTTATGGAGAGATAGCTTAAAGGGAGTTTGTCCACAAGAAGTGTGTGAAAGAGTCGTTTTGACTCAGAAGCTCAGGAGGAGGAGTTGAATTTGTATACAGAGAGGATAAGTTGTGGAGGAGGACCTGTTGCAAGGCGTTCACGAGTGGAAATTCGACTAAGCGTCGAAAAGAGGAGGCAGAAGTTCGAGAGAACAAGTTCAGGAGTAAGAGCGGTGAGAAATATTCGAAGGGAGGATTCCTTTAAGGTTTCCCAAAGTTAACGAGTAATATCCATCCAGAAGGGATTGGGATCATTCCAGACCGTCAGATCTGGGAAAGTTGCACGGAGGTTAGCCATGAAGCATTTCAGAGTTCAGAGCATTTCGAAGTGTTGAGAAGTGGGATCGCCGAAGTCGTGAAGCGAATCTTAACCATTGGCTTGCAGGGGACATGTGGCACTAGATTAGAAAATCTGGGAGTTAGAGGTCTGAAGAAGTGGTGTGTGGAGTAAGTGAAATCTTGTGAAGCCATGAAACCCAAAGAACAGTTGGAATTTTAGATCTAGGGAGACACGCGACAAAGAACAGTTGGAATTTTAGATCTAGGGAGACACGCGGCAAAGATCCACGAATTTGGGGAAAAGTGTTTCGGAAGGAGACTGAGGCGGAAGTTGAAATATTTCCAAAACCCAAAGTTATGAAAGAGTTGACCCACAGTCACAGTCCATGGTCACATGGAAGAAATATTCTAGCACGGGACTAGCACTCACGAATTGGTGTTGTCGAGCGCCAAAGAGCGGAGTTGCGGGTAGTTCGATCTCGTAGGGGACATCAAGGGGACATGTGTGTGTGTATTAATTGTTCAAGATCTGTTGAAGGCCCAAAGAACCAATTCAGTTCGAGTATTTTGAATATCCAAGACCGGGAGTTCGTAGAATCCCCAGGAGGGAAGGGGGGATTGTGCATCAAGTGGTATTAGAGCGCACAGAATTGATTTATGTAGAGAGACGAGACAAAGAAGTAGGTTGATATCATTGAGTGGTATCATATACACTAGCACAATTCTGCAGAGGAGATGTGTAGAGCCGCTCGTAGAAAATAGATTTATGGAAAGGGAGATGCGAGAACTTAGAGCAAGGTTAGATGCCATGGAAACAACGCAAAGGAGAGCACCTGATGTTGGAGACGTCAGTGATGCAAAGAATGAAGAAGTGTAAGTTGAATAATTTGTAGCAAACGATGTTGCGGAAGAACCCTTGCTGAGAGCGGTTTTCAAGTTGGGAGCTAGAGAAAAGATAGACATCCCAATGTATGAAGGTAATTTGGACATTGAATAATTACCTGATTGGATACGAGCGATGGACAAGTATTTTGAATATGAAGATGTCGATGAGGAGAAAAATTTGAAACACGTTATCACCAGGTTAAAAGGACATGCAACACTTTGGTGGGATGAACTGCAGGAAGACAGGAGAAGCAAGGGAAATAAAATATTAAGAGCTGGGATCGAATGGTATCCAAGATAAAGGATAAATTCATACCCAAGGACTACTAGATAAATTTTTTCAAGAGATTGAAGAGCCTGAGACAGAAAGGAATGACAGCCAAGGAGTACACATAATATTTCTATAGGCTAAACATCAGGGCTGGACAAAGAGAGAGATATGAGGAAAAAGTTGTCAAGTATATAAACAGCCTGAGATATGAAATCTAGGATGAAATCAGCATGATGGAAGTAAGGACAGTGGAGGATGCTTATCAGATTGCATTGAAAGTAGAAGAGAAGTTGGCCAAAAAGAAGAATCAGCAAATCAAAGGTAGGAGTTTGAAGAGAGGAAAAGAAATTGCCCATGACAAGACACAGAAGCCCAAAGGTGAGGCGGAGAAACCACATAGTCACTTTGAAAGAGGAGGAAGTTTCTGAGGGACACAGAGTGGTGATAGAAACTCTTTTCCTAAAGGAAGAGGAAGAGGCAGAGGAGGAGAGATATAGTGTTATTCCTGTGGAAATACAGGACACATGTCTTGGGAATGCCCCGAGAGAAATAAATAAGGAGGTGAAGCTCACATTTTGGAAGCACAGAAGTAAGATGTTGAAGCAGAATATGCAGAAGAAGAAGGTTCTCTTAAAGCCAGAGATAGAGGTTGAAAAGCCAGTGTGGAGGAACAGTTTGTTCATGACAACTTGCAAGACTAAAGACAGAGTATGCAAGGTGATCATTGACAGCGGGAGCACTGATAACTTAGTATCCACAAAGATGTTGGAGAAATTGGAGCTGGATATGACTGCACATTCGACGTCATATAAAGTCTCCTGGTTGCATAAAGGTCATCAGGTAACAGTAACTAAACAATGCCTCGTTGGATTTAAAATAAGAGGATATATAGATGAAATCATGTGTGATGTGATTCCCATGGATGTATGTCATGTTTTTTTGGGAATACCATGGCAGTATGATAGGAATGTCATTCATGATGGGAGAAGGAATACCTATACTTTGGAGAAGAATGGTAGGACACATATGTTGTTGCCAATTGAGGAGAAGAAAGTAAAGGGAGAATCCAACATCAGCATACTTCTCATGAGTGGGAAGGAACTCCTGAGTGAAGTTAATAAGGAACATGAGATGTAGTTTGTTGTAGTGAGGAAGACGAAATTTATACTTACAAGTACTTCTATGGAGGATCTGCCTGAGGAAATTCAGGAATTGTTGGAAAATTTTGTTGACATAGTAGTGGATGAGTTTCCGAGCTCATTGCCACCTATTAGAAGTATTAGTCACCACATTGACTTGATACCAGGAGAAAGTCTGTTGAACAAAGAAACGTATAGATTGACACCTCAAGAGAATGAGGAGGTAAAGAGACAAGTTCTGGATCTGTTAAACAAAGGTTTGGTCAAAGAAAGATTGAGTTCATGTGCAGTACCAACTGTGTTGAGTCTGAAGAAGGATGGAGGATGGAGAATGTGTACAGACTCAAGGGACATAAATAAGATTACCATTAGGTAAATATTTCAATTACCAAGGATGGATGACTTAATGGATTGCGTAAGTGGAGCGAACTATTTTTCAAAGATAGACTTGAAAAGTGGATATCACCAAATAAGGATGAGAGAAGCTGATGACTAGAAGACAAAATTCAAGACAAATGAGGGATTATATGAATGGCTTGTCATGCCATTTGGCTTAAAAAATTCCTCAAGTACTTTCATGAGGTTGATGAATGAGGTGTTGAAATATTTTATTGGTAATTTTGTGATCGTATATTTGGATGATATATTGATCTTCAGTAAAACTGAAGAAGAGCATATGAGGCACTTAACATTAGTGATGAGGAGATTGCAGTGGGAGAAGTTGTTTATTAATTTAAAGAAATCCTCTTTTATGAAGACATAACTCATTTATTTGTGTTTTTTGATCTCTTTGAATGAATTGAAGATGGATCCCGAGAAAGTGAAAGCAATCGGAGAGCGGTCGTCACCAAGGAGTATATTTGAGGTGAGAAGCTTCCATGGATTAGCAATTTTCTATCGGAAGTTCATCAGAAATTTCAGTGAAAATGGTGCACAAATGATGGATACAGTGAATAAAAAACACAAGTCTTTCAAATGGACAGAGGAGGCTGAGAAGAGCTTCAATATATTGAAGGAGAAGATAACATAACAACTGATTCTAGTCTTACTAGATTTCGGGAAGACATTTCAAGTAAGGTGTGATGTGAGTGGAGTTGCAATTGGAGCAGTCTTGAGCCAAGATAATAGGTTTGTTGCATATTTCAGTGAGAAGTTGAATGATACTAAGAGAAAGTACTCCACATATGATAAAGAGTTTTACTCCATAATTCAAGCCTTGAAGAAATGGAGGAACTGTCTTGTTCCAAAAGAGTTTGTTTTTTATAGTGATAATCAAGCTCTACAATTCATAACTAGACAGGAGAAGTTAAACCAAAGACATGCCAAATGGATAGAGTTTATGAAAAATTTAACTTTTGTCATTAAACATATTTCTGGTAATGCCAACAAAGTTATTGATGCATTGAGCAGGAGATGTCTAATTCTGTAGGAATTTCAAGTGAAAACCTTGGGGTTTGAACACCTTAAAGAAATGTATTGTGATGATACAAATTTCAAAGAAGCATATGAATAATGCACGAATCTTGTGCTCAGAGAAAGAAGCTAGTGGGTTGAATATCTGATTTAGGATGAGTTGTTGTTTAAACAATGCTAGTTGTGCATACTGAAGTGTTCGATGAGGGAGAATTTGCTAAAGGAAAATCATAGTGGAGGTCTAGCCGAACATTTCGGCCATGACAAAACATTTTCACAGTTGAAGATTTCATATTATTGGCCAGGTATGAGGCCAGAAGTAAAGAATTTTGTGAACAGATGTAATATTTGCTAGTATGCAAAGGGGAAGAGACAAAATATTGGGTTGTATCAACCATTGCCTATTCCAGAGAGGCCTTGGGATGCAATAAGCATGGATTTTATGTTGGGATTGCCACAGACACAAAGAGGAAGTGATTCCATATTTGTGGTAGTTGACATATTTTCAAAGATGACACACTTTATCCCATGCCAGAAAACCAGTGATGCAACATACGTTGCTAACTTGTTTTTCAAGGAAGTTGTGAGGCTTCATGGGTTGCCTAGGAGTATTGTTTCAAACAGGGATACCAAATTTGTTGGTCATTTCTGGAGAACATTGTGAAAGAAGATGGGAACAAAACTATCATTTAGTTCTTCATATCACCCTCCAACAGATGGATAGACTGAGGTGGTGAATCGGAGTTTAGGAGATTTGTTGAGAAGTTTGGTCATTGAACATCATAGTCAGTGGGATCAGATTCTAGCACAAGCAGAGTTTGCATACAATGACTCAGTGAACAGAAGTATCGTAAGGAGTCTATTTCAGATAGTATATGGAATGAATCTGAGGGGAGTTTCAAAGTTAAGAGATCTGGAACAGAGTGAATACCTAAGCACTCGAGCCAAAGACTTCACTGTACAAATGTAGGAGCTTCATAATCAGATCAAAGAGCAGTTGTGGAGGAGCAGTAATGAATATAAACACAGAGTTGATCAACATAGGAGGAAACTTCAATTTGAAGTCAGAGACCAAGTTCTAGCACATCTTAGGAAGGAGAGGTTCCCAAGAGGAACATATAATTAATTGAAGCTCAAGAAGATAGGATCGTGCAAAATCCTAAGAAAATTTGGTGAGAATGCTTATGAGATAGAGCTGTCGAAAGATGTGGGTATATAGCCCATATTCAACATTACAGACCTATATCCTTACAGGGAAGATGGAACCAGAGAATCTGAAAATCAGAATGAGGTCTAGTGGAAAAAGTATATGCCTGCAGCAGAGAAGTCGTAGATGGAGAAGATCGTAAATCAACGAGTTGGTAAGAAGACCAGGAGGAAAACATATTTTGAATATTTGGTAAAATGGAAGGGATTCCCAATAGAATATGCTAGTTGGGTAAGCGAAGAATATATCCAGAAGCATGGAAGATTAGTGCAGAAACTTATGGATAGGAGTCCATGAATTTTTCAGCTAGAGGAGTATGATGTAGGAGCATCGCCAGTAAAGCGCTAGTGGAGAATAGCTAAGCGCCAACGCGCATTTTGAATTGAATTTTAAAATTCAAAGTGGCATATCGTGAAAATATTTTGAAAGAATTGTAATTAAAGAACCTCTTTAATGTTTTGGAGTTGGATGATTTCATGAGGACATCATAGAATGTATTTTTCTTTAATGTTGTAGATTGCAGTACATATCTGGAGCTTTCTCTCTTATCTGTCTAACTCAAATGTTTATTGTAATAAATTCTAAGTAGTTGAATGTTTTTATTTCGATAGAATATCTCTAGAGTAGTTGGAGGGAAAATATCGAAGAGCCCCTCTTGTATAAATCTTTGTGTTGTTGCCCAGAAGAGGTTGTTGATAGTTGGTAGTTGATAGCTGATAGTTGATAGATGAAGTTGTTGGCATTCTATTTATTGAGAGTTGTTTCCATTGTAGTTGAGATTTGAGAGCTACTGAGAAGTAGTTTATGAACACATGTATATTTCAATTGAATGGATATAACAGAGGAGCATTGTCCCAAAAGTGTGTTGTTTCCATGTCTATCTGAATGAATGAATGGTAGACTTTTTGTTTATTTGCAATTCTTTGTTATTTCTTGTTCTTGTTTTTATAAACGCATTCACATAGTTGAATGTATGAATCTGTGAAGATTTAGATATGTTTCAATTGTTTCTCTTCTATGAGCAAGTGCAAGTGTGCATAGTGTCTGCAAGGAGTGCGTTGACATAGTCTGTTTCAACTCATAAGCTCAGAAGAGATAATGTGAACTTATATGTGTGAAAGGAGTGCATAACATCTGCAAAGTGTGTGTGACAAGGTCCATTTTGACTTAGAAAGTTCTGAAGAGATAGCTTGAAGGGAGTTCATCTACAAGGAGTGCATGACAGAGTCATTTTGACTTAGAAGCTCAGGAGGAGTAGTGGAAGTTGTCTACGGAGAGGCTAAGTTATGGAGGAGGACCTGTTGCAAGGTGTGCACAGGCGTAAATTCAACTAAGCGTCGAAAAGAGCATTCTAAGGAGGCAGAAGTTCGAGAGAACAAGTTCAGGAGGAAGAGCGGCAAGAAATCTTCGAAGGGAGGATTCCTTTAAGGTTTCCCAAAGTTAATGAGTAAGATCCATCTAGAAGGTATTGGGATCATTCTAGATCGTCAGATCTCGGAAAGTTGCACGTAGGTTAGCCGTGAAGCATTTCGGCATTTCAGAGTTCGGAGCATTTTGAAGTGTTGAGAAGTGGGATCGCTGAAGTCGCGAAGTCGTGAAGAAAATATTTACCGTTGGTTGTGAGGGGACACATGGCAACGGATTAGAAAATCTGGGACTTAGAGGTCTAGAGAAGTGGTGCATGGAGTAAGTGAAATCTCGCGACGTCGCGAAACCCGAAGAATAGTTGGACCGTTAGATCGAGGGAGACACGTGGCAAAGATCCGCGAATTCAGGGAAAAGTGTTTCAGAAGGAGAACGAGGCGAAAGTAGGAATATTTTTTAAGCCTGAAGTTACGAAAGAGTTGACCCACGGTCACAGTCCGTGGTCACATAGGAGAAAGAGTTTAGCGCGGAACTAGCACTCACAAATCAGTGTTGTCGAGCGCTAGAGAGCGGAGTTGTAGGTAGTTCGAGCTCACAGTTGACATCAAGGGGACCTATGTGTGTAATAATTGTTCAAGGTCTGTTGAAGGCCTAAAGAACCAATTTCATTCAAGGAGTTTGAAGATCCAAGACCGGGAGGTTGTATAATCCCCAGGAGGGAAGGGGGGCTTGTGCATCACTTACCCTTAGACACACTA
>SNQJ01S0245739.1:0-13176 GCA_010110895.2 Picea sitchensis | reverse complement strand
TAGGAAAATGCAACTTTTTTCCTCAGGAAAAGTTCTTCTTCCTTCTCTCTTCAGGAACTCAGGCCACTGTGACCCCTCTAAAAGCAATAGATAGGTTTACATCATTAACGATCATAGGGATGACGAAAATAATGTGTAACATAAAGGATTGGTCAGAGAAAGTTTAAGCCCTTGTGTTGTACCTACAATATTAAATCCAAAGAAAGGAGGAGAATGGAGAATGTGTACAGATTCTAGAGCCATAAACAAGATCACTATCAGGTATAGATTTCCTTTACCTAGAATGGATGATCTAATGGACTGTTTGAGTGGTTCAAATTATTTTTCTAAGATAGACTTGAAAAGTGGATATCATCAGATAAGAATGAGAGAAGGTGATGAATGGAAGACAACTTTCAAAACAAATACTGGGTTATATGAATGGTTAGTTATGCCTTTTGGGTTGACTAATGCACCTAGTACTTTTATGAGATTGATGAATGAAGTACTTAAAGAATTTTTTGGAAAGTTTGTCATAGTATATTTGGATGATATTCTTGTTTTCAGTAAAACAAAAGAAGAAGATATCAGACATTTGAATTTGGTCTTGAAGAGATTGCATGATGAAAAACTCCTGATAAATCTGAAAAAGTGTTTCTTTATGAAGGAAGAATTGATTTATTTAGGATTTGTGATTTCACAAGAGGGATTGAAAATGAACCCTGAGAAGATCAAAGCAATCACAGATTGGCCATCTCCAAGGAACATATATGAAGTAAGAAGTTTTCATGGGTTGGCAAGTTTTTACAGGAAGTTCATTAAAAATTTCAGTGGAATATGTGCTCCAATTTTGGATACAGTGAAGAAGGAGAAACAACCATTTAAATGGACTGTTGCTGCAGAGAAAGGTTTTAAATTGCTGAAAGAAAAGATTACTGAGAAGCCTGTCTTGTCTCTCCCAGATTTCAAGAAATTATTTTCTGTTAAGTGTGATGCTAGTGGACATGCCATTGGAGGAGTTTTGAGTCAAGAGGAGAAGCCAGTTGCATATTTCAGTGAGAAATTAAATGAAGCAAAACATAAATATTCTACTTATGACAAAGAATTATATGCAGTGATTCAAGCCCCGAGGAAGTGGAGACACTACCTTATGCCTGCAAAATTTATCTTATATTCTGACAATCATGCTTTGCAATTTATAACTAAGAAGGAAAAATTGAATTAGAAACATTATAAGTGGGTTGAGTTTATGCAGAATTTTACTTTTGTTTTAAACCATATCAGTGGATGTTCTAACAAAGTTGCAGATGCTTTGAGCAGAAGATGTCTAATTTTGCAGGAGTTCCGGGTGAATGTACTGGGATTGGATCATTTAAAGGAGATGTATGCTGAAGATGCAGATTTTAAAGAAGCCTATGAAGCTTGTCAGAATCAAGTGTTCAGAGATAGAGGTCCATGGTTGGATTTCATGTTGCAGGAAGGATTATTGTTCAAGGGAAGTAAATTATGCATCCCTAAATGTTCAATGAGCGAAAATTTGTTAAAGGAGAAACATAGTGGAGGACTTGCTAGACACTTTGGGAATGATAAAACTTATGCACAATTGAGTAGTTTCTACTATTGGTCAGGTATGAGAGCAGATGTACAGAAATTTGTCAGCAAATGTCAAATTTGTCAATATGCAAAGGGGAGACAACAGAATACTGGATTGTATCAGCCATTACCTATTCCAAAGAAACCTTGGGATTATATCAGCCATTACCCATTCCAGAAACCTTGGGTCAGGATTTGCTCGATCAAGAACACAAAGAGGTACCAACTCTATATTTGTTGTGGTGGATAGATTTTCTAAATGGCGAACATTTTATACCATGTTCAAAGCACTAGTGATTCTAATGGTCAGAAATATAGCTTTTTCAGTAGTAAGGCTTCATGGTCTTCCCATGAGTATAGTCTCGGACAGAGATACCTAAAATTTGTTGGAAATTTATGGAGAACTTTATGGAAAAAGTTGGGTACTGATCTTAATTTTAGTTGAAGCGCCATCCACAAACCGATGGTCAAACCGAGGTTACAAATAGAAGCTTGGGTAATATTATAGTTTGTTATGGACATCCTAATCAATGGGATTTGGCTTCACCACAAGCTGAGTTTATGGCCACCGACTCACCTAATAGAAGTATAGGTTTGAGTCCTTTCAATATTTTTTATGGGATAAATCCAAGAGGAGGGATGGAACTTAGAGATTTGGGGATGATGGAGAAAAGGAGTGCAAATGCAGAGAATTTTGCTTCAGATATGAAGATGTTGCATGAATAGGTTAAAGAGCAGTTGCAGAAGAACACTCTCAAGTATAAGCGAAGAGTAGATGTGAAAAGGAAAGAAATGAATTTCAAAGAAGGTGATCTAGTATTAGCCTATCTAAAGAAAAAAAGGTTCCCTAAGGGTACCTATAATAAATTGAAACTCAAGAAGATTGGACCTCGTAGGATCTTGAGAAAATTCTCAACAAATGCCTATGAAATTGAATTGCCCGATAACATAGGTATCTCACCTATATTCAATGTTGCATATTTATATCTTTATCAGGGGGGTGAAACTGTGAATTCATCAACAAATGAATCAGACACTGGACAAAAGACAGCATGGCAGAAACAAATTCCTGTTATACAAAAGCTGTAAATGGAGAAGATATTGGACACCAGAGTTCTGAAGAAGACCAGAAGACATGAGTACTATGAGTACTTGATCAAATGGAAGAATGAGCCAGTGGAGGATGCTACATGGATGACTGAAGCAGTTATACAAAAAAATGGCAGCACTGTGGAAGAACTCATGAACAGGAGTTCATGATTTTTTTCTGACTTGAGGAGTCTGATGCAGGAGCATAAGCTCACAGTTCTAGAAGATCTATGGCTGTTGAGAGTCAAAGCCAAATTTTACTAAAGAGAGTGGGTGCTCTTAAATTTACTTGTTGTATTCAGTTCAAATTTAATAAATTGTCAAAGGATCTCGAATCCTAACAATGTAATAGTTGTAGAAGAAGTTAGGATTACAAGCAGAAATTGTAGGATCTAAGTGGATTCGATCCAGACTTTGTGGATCTGAAAAAACCTAAGTTTGAATTGTATTTAAGAAAACTAAGTTCGATTGTAAAAGGGGGGACGAGAGGGCACGAGAGAGAGTGCACAGGAGAGTTGCAGAGGAGAGAAAGAGAATTCATTAATAAAATTTATTTCTATTTGTGCAACATTCTGATATGTGAGAAACCCTATTCGTCTGTGTATGATTATGATATTTTTTTCTTGTTGATAGAACATATAGGATATGTCATATTATTTCAATGATCCTTGGAATTGAAACAATTCTGAAATGGACTGATAATTTTATTCTGTAAGCATTGGGATTAAGGGTGGAGATCACAGTGGAACTCGAAGGGATCAAGGAGTCGACGGTGCCTATCATCCAGAAGACGGACGATCAAGATCTGATCAGAACCAAACAACAAAGAATCAACGGTCCAGATTGTAGCGGAAGGAGGAGGGTTCAAACTCCGATGCGTTTAGTGTTTTCTGTTGTAGCCACGTGTCCATCGATGTATGGAAGCGGAGATTGAAGGTAAGTACAAAAAAAGTGTTAGTGGTGTTTTCCGTTGGGTTATGGTCATGGTGTGTGGTCGTAAGTTGTTTAATACCATGCAAAAACATATTCCCGTTGGGTGCTAGCAAACCAAAAAGTGCTTAATCCGCCAATTTAACAAGAGTCTGGTCAAAAGAACCGAACTGCCAATTATAGCGACAGATACCTAAATTTAGCTCTGTCTGTCAGATTTGACTAACAATAGTTGCATTGCTGGGATAGGGTTAGGGATTTTGATAAGGATTGTAATGGCTATAACCCTATAAAATAGTATAAATAAGAACCTAGGAGGTTTATAAAGGGAGATGCCAGTTAAGGAAAGAAGAGGATGATATCACTTTGTGGGATTGTCGATTTTAATAAGTTTGTAGAAGAGTCAAGTAAGGGATATTTTTGAGGGTTAGGTCATAGGATGAGGAGCTTGGTGTGATCTATTCTGCCGCACAAGGGTTTTCCACTGTCAATAAGGATTATAATATTGAAGATGTAATGCGTGCAATGTGATATTTTGTAGCAGAATGAATAAAAGAGCAGAGAGATAGATATTTGTGGACGTAGCCCCAGGATGGGGTGAACCACGGTAAACTTATGTGTTCTCTGTGATTGTTAGCGAATGCATACTTTTTCTTTATTATTATCTTATGAATGAATGGTTAAACTAGAATTATCAACATGTATGCATAGGTTTAACGATGAATTAATCATAGAGTACTTGAATATTTAATGAGGGTAATGCATGGAGCGGAAAGAACACAATCCCATATCCCCAGTCATTCCTAGACTGCAAGTGCTTGAGCATTGTAGTCACCCATAAAATCTATCTTGGGTGAGACTGCATTGTGCAGCCTCTGTGCAACATTGCCTTCTAGTTTACCAGGAGGGCCGATATTTTTTGAGGTGTTTGTTGGAACCCTGTTGAGATCTAAACCTAGATCAACCCAAGAAGAGGTAAGAGGAAGAAAGACCGACCAACATATCCTAAGGTCAAGTTATGGGAAAAACTTAGGTGAAGAGGAATCATTTTATTGTAGTATGCACATGTTGGTCAGGCCACTATGACTGAGGAAAGGAAATGTTGCATGATAACATGTGCTAGAATGACGTGGGAAAAATCAAGTTGCTGAAAAAAATATATGTGGACTGCATCTTTCTTACTGTTGGTATAAGATTTTTTTTTGGAGATAGATTAGTGCTCTTCACCATTGTTACTTCTTTCATAGGTAAGTGCAAGACTAACTTTGTGAAGTTGGTTGATTCACTACCATGAGAAGTAAGACTTCAAATCCATTTGGGCCCTCTCTTCACACTTAGAAAAAATTGCAAATTGGAAGACTTTGGGACAACTTTGATAGGTGACATAAATTATCTTGAAGGTTGAAGGCTAGAATTGTAGATGTGTGCCTCGGTGCATAAAGTATTCAAGAAAAACCCACGTGGAATAATCTTTTTGGTTTAAATGAGTTGCGAGGTTGATATATAAAGGAATAAATGAGTATTTCATACTTGGGACAACTTCTTTGGCCATGCCTTGGTGCGACTTGGATGGTGTGTAAGAATAACCATTGAAGCAACACATTTTTCTTCCCCCAAAGGTATGGTTGGTCCTTGTTTCTTTGATTTTCAAAATGTTTTTATGGTTTTTTCTTTGAAGGGGAAGTTGAGTGACTTGGAGGATGTCCAAGTGAAACACACTTTTATGGCTAAGCCAATAGACTTGGGAGTATCCAAGTGTTGCATACTTCAAAGGAAACATTGGATGTTTTATTCACCTTGATAGTAGCTATGGGTAGGTTTTTGGATGGAAATTTTGAATGATGATGTGCTAGGATGAGTCCCTTGGTGAACATTAGGAAGAATTGTACTATATTTTTTTGGAGGTGGCCTTCGAAACTATTCATTGATTGAATACATGGGTGGATCAAAACCATGAGGTATGAAGTGCATCCTAGGGGAACTTAAAGGTGCTAGGATTGGTGAATGAAGGAAGAACATAGAGGAGACGTTTTTGAAACTTGTGATGGTAGTAGACCATCCTCTCATTTGTAGTGATGATTGGTTGGGTAGTTTGTTGACCTAGACGTGGAATTAGTGCATGGGTACATTAGAAAATTAGTTCAATTATAGAATATAGCTTGACATCCTTGCAGAAGAGATGAAGTATTTTCCTTAGGTAGTTGTGATGAAAACACCAAAGAAAATAGATTCTTTTTTGGGAGGAGCAAACTAGTTATGTTGTATGTGATGGATGGAGATAGTGGAGTTAGTTACCAAGAAAAAATCAAATAGTCAACTTGTATGGTGTATCTAGGAACATAGACCAAGTTGACTTGGGGGTTTCTCACCCACCTTTGTATATGGGAAATTAGGATGAGGGATAGTGCTCATTTGAGAGCTTTTGGATGATTGTTAAGACCAAAATATTGGAATGATCATTGGTTGAAGGTGATGGAAGTACTTGTGCAAGCGTGCCTCTCTTAGGAATGTGGTATGGAAATATTTTATCTAGCTCGTTTGACTTAAAACACTTTGGACATATTATTGGAGCATTTGAGGGTAAGGGTTGTGATGGCCAATTTCCACTCTCTTTTGGGTGTTGAGTTGCGGAAGGTGAGTTGATGGTTGGAGACAGGTTGGGGGATTTTCCTCAGTCCATAGGATTTGCAAAGACAAGTTGATTTGCAACATGAAAATATTATTTTGGGTAAGGATGGTCGAAGTAATCATGCAGTAGCAAGTTTAGAAGTGAAAGACTTAGACAGTTGGATGAACTTTGAAGTTAGAGTAGAGGCTCATGAGACTTGAAGCCATATCAAACACCATGGTGATAGTAATGGATACATTTGTGAATGTTTATTTGGCCAAGTGGAATGTACCAAACCTGAGTAGGAAGACGAAGACATTTGAAAATTCAGCCAAGGAATTTAGAGAATATTTCAACATGTATGGGGCAGGCTTGGTAGTAGAACAAGAAAAAAAGGAAGAATCCTAGTGACCTCAGTTCATGACGACCAAGGAATAGGTTGAACTCTCCTTGCATAAACTTTGGTGAGACAATTGGTGAGGTGACCTAGAAATCAAACATTTGTTGGAACAAGGTACAAGCAAAATTGGTTCGAAAATATGTGAAGTATGGTGATCTTCCAAATTCTTCAGATGGCCTAGACACAAGATGGATTGTGGATGTTCTATGTGATATTGGAAGGCACTTGTTATTGACTTCTCAATGAGATACAATAGGTTGGATGATTTCCAAGGAGAAAGCATTGGAGCCTAGTGCACTTTGAGAAGGTGACTTGGTACGAAATAATTGTGCAAAGTGACCAAATTGTGGAAGGAAAAGATTGAGTTTTGGCCATGAGGATGTGTATTCTCATGAATTTTGTCGATATTTGGATTATCCATATAACTATCTTGGAGAATGGAGAGTTTAATGATCGGAAGCATGACAAGTTGGTCGGAGTACAAACATTATAGTAGGTTCAAAGGTGCAACACTTAGGTGATGGGACAATCTTCTAGATGAAGGTTGGGTCACCATTGTAAGAGGAAGTTGTCATAGTGTTGGATTGGATTACACCCACAATAGAAAGATGCAACAACAACATAGGCATTGGTGATAGAGTTTGGAAAAGAGGTGCTTTCCAATGGAGGATTGGACGAAGGGTAGCGACATGAAAACTCTATCACGAAGAGTGTAGAGATTTGGGTATGTTGGTTGTGCATAGATGCATGGATTTGGATAGTGGACTTGAGGACAATATTTTTTTTAAGGATGTTTCTAAGGAAATAAATGGTTTTTAATGTGGGGGGATGTAAGACCCTTTTCTAGAGTGACATTAGGAACTTCCACTACAATGAGGTGAGAGGATATGTTGGAGAAAATATATAGTTGAGACACCTTTCTCATTGGAAAGGCACACCTTGTAAAGTTTCCTTGGTTTGTTGGCATGTTGCACCTCAGATAAACAAATGCCTTGACCCATGTCAAGGTGAACTTCAGATGGTTGGACATATTGGCTCACTAGAAAGGTGCTCTATAGACAAATTCAAGCACACCTATGGGCAGAAAACATGCACCACAAATGAACTCATGCATAACTATGGATAGACAAAGTGCACTGCATAACAATGAGACGTTAGATGAACCAAAGGAGTTGAACAGACTTAGCTAGAGGCAAAGAAAGTTCTTGTAGATAACATCATTCATAGACATGCATTGGCATGATGGATGAAGACTTAGGAGCCTTGATGACTTGAGTGCCTAGACTTCTATGGATAGATGCGATTAATTGGTACACACTTGGGGGTTGCGATGAATGATCAAATTTAGTTCTCATACAGGATGTCATGGACCACAACCACACATTGCACTCATTGAGCGTACTCCCTTGGGCATGCATCCATCAAGCGCACTTTCACTAGACACCTTGAGTGCAACGAGATTCACTTAGGTGGATCGGGTGTATTCATGCAGGATTGAAAGAATTTGGAACACTGGGGACAATTAGGACAATTGAAATGAGTGGAAATTTTTTCCTTCAACAGACTTGAGACAGATCATATGAGTTGGCCCACTTAGGAGAAGTTGGTCATGGACGAATGAAAAATTAGTAGACAAGATGAACTCGATGTGCTTAACATGACTCAGTTCATGGGACATGATGGGTTGATGGGATGACTTGTGTGAATGGAATGACTATGACATCATTGAGATGACTTGAGTGGATCTGACATGGTTGGGAACAAGGTGATGGCTGACTCGACGGACAAGTCAATGAAGATGAGCAAGTCAACTAGATGGCTCTTGGGTCCACCTTTGACAAATGGGGCTTGCAAGCATTCAACAAGACTCATATATATAGGAGGACACCTGCAAGTGCCAAAAAAAAAACAAGGGAAGACAATAACTCACACAACAAGGAGTACAAGGATTTTTGTGATTGTTCCAAGTTTAGGGTAGGGAACAATGGAACAACTTGTACTTCCTTGGTGATATGGAGCATAGAACGAGAATTGTAGGAGACAATATTATGGATGCTTCTTGGGTTGGTTTGTAAAATGTTGTTCGATAGCTTGGCATGAGGCTATTTTTCCTTGGTTTCTTTGCATTTTTGTAATTGGGTTGCACAAAACTGGCTACAACACCCCCACTGTATAATGTAAACATTCTATGTATAATAAAATGTTTATGCACTTGGCTTGGGTGCCATCCCTCATACTTGTGTGGTGTATTGCATATGCTTTGTTCTGTATTAGATGTTTGTGTTCCTTGCATATTGTTAATTAGATAAGGACAATGTTGGCTAAGTGTTGGATTGTGGAACTATTTCAAGGTTGCAATTTGATGCATGTCTATGTGCTCCTTGGATGAACTAAGTGCATTAGACTTGTTTAGGCATCTAAATTGTTGTAGTCTAAGGATAAATTATGGGTAGACTTTAGGTGAAGAGACATAGTTTGATTGTAGTAGGCCTAGGTTGGCCAAGTCACCATGGTCAAGGAAAAGCAATGTTGCATAATGTTGCATGACCGTGAGATCAAATTACTTGGACAAACTCAAGTCAAATAAAAAAATACACATACACACGCTATGAGAGTTCATGACACGCACTCTACATAATTCTTAATTAATAAAATTTTAGCTATATTCTTTTCCTTTATCCAAATTAATATTTCTAAATTAATCTAAAATTCTATATGTTAATGAAAATGTATATTAATCAATACATTGTTTATACTTTTCATGGTTATATATTGACTATTTTTATAGACTTTTCTTTGTACCTACCCGCTGCCTCACCATAGTATCTCATTAGGGTTCTCTCAAGGCTTAAACATACCAGCCCCAACACTCTACGTAGCGTGTACAGAATCACCAACAAATGGCACATCTGTACCATAGCTAGTTCATAAATCAGGCGTGCGGTAGGCAAGTTTACTGAGATGATTGAGCAGATTCAGTTGATCGGAGACCAAAAACAGAGAAGCAAGCAGCAAAGCAAGGAACAACACAGGTAGCATAGGCATTACTTCGAGTTACAACCCCAATTTATGCCTGTATAAAGTCTCTCTATCCCACCCTATTCTTAAACAATTACTAGATTAGTATTTAGTGATGAACCAAAAACCAATTATGTAGTATTTAGTGATGAACCAAAAACCAATTATGTGCCATGCTTGTGGTTGATTAGGATAAAGTAAAACATAATAAAAATTGTTAAAGGAAACTGAATCTAGTGCTCAAACAAAATGATGATAAAAGTAATAAAGAAACGTAGGATACTTGCCATGGTGGGAACCCATATAGCCTATATCATGGGAAGAGAGTGGCAAACCTATATCATGGGAAGAGAGTGGCAAACAGTAAAGTTTTAAAAACATAGACAGGTTCATGCAAAAGACATTTTTGCCAATCAAAGCAACTTTAGCATATCATTCTTGCAAATAGAAGTTCTATTTGAGATTAAGCCGACACAACTCACGTGGTCCGCCGAAATATGTAACGATTTAAGCTCTACCAAACTTAGTCTGACATCGACTACTGGATCCTGTATTGAAAAAACTTGAAATAAGGTAGTAGACAAAAAGGAGGAGAAAAAAGGAAACCACATGTACAAAAGGGAAACCACATGACCTTGAATTCAATAGTATATTTCTATTTTGTCCTTTCAAATATATAAATTTTTATTTTAAATAGACATTAATATATAAATTAAATTAAATCAAAGATAGTTGTTCAGGAAATGCAGAACTTCTCTGGAATAGAAAGGCCAAGGCCAGCCTAGCAAAGGCATGCGGCACAGGCGAGAAACATCCATAATTAATACAGAAAACTTTGTATTTCTATTGAATATTACAGAATCTCTAGCTTGGAGCGCGGCAATGTACGACTTGGAGTAAAATAGTAAAAAAGAGGGAAATTTGATCTTGAAGCAAACTGTAAAGAGTGAATTCCATGTGATAGTACGGGTATAATTGTCAGAGAAGCGCCTGATATTCAAATTCAATAGTAGTTGAAAATTGCCATGCACGAGGAGCAGGGCAAATGTTTTAGTTTAAGTACGACTCTCTCACACAAATCCCTCCACGCTTATGCCCCTGCTTCTTCTGCTGCCTTTCACAGAGGCTGTTTTCTTTTCTTTCCAGCTTGTAGGATCTTCTCTTACACCACCCGTTTGTTATGAATTTGACATCCTGTGAGCTCCAAAGGAACAGGATTAATTATCGACTTACTATCTGTGTGGATGTAGCTATATGAATGGTCATACTAATGTCACTGTTTGGAAGCTTGTGGATGTGATTTTCTGGTTTTCTGATAACAACTGTGGTTATGCAGTAAAGAAAGCACGTGAAGTCTCGTAGGGTTTCCTAGTCTTCTACGTTAAAATACTCTGTGCAGAAGCATTCGTTTCTCTCTCTCTCTGTCATTGACTGCAGCTTTCTTTTCCACCCTTGGCAATCTATTACTAAGCTAAGCCTATTCTCTGCTCTTTATATCAATTTTGGTCTTGTGAAAAGGCACAATGAAGCTCGGTTTGTGGTCAGTATTGGGAGCTCTAATGCTTTCGTGTGTGTTATCGTACTCTACTGCGAAAGCTCGGCTTATGGGCTTCAACCCTAACGCTATTCAACCTCCACGGCCGCCTGCCCTTCATGAACCCAACGAAGTGGGCAATGTCTTTCGAGATACACCCATGGGAAGGAGCTCGACTATTGAGAACAAGCAAATATCAATCGCGCCTGCAGAGACAAAACTACCTTCCACGCTCAAAGTGACAGTACAGGGTAGCCTTGGTCACAACCACGCCCATGGAATCAAGGAGGCTGAAACGGTAACGGTAGCGGGTGGAACTCAAATCTTTTCCAAGCGTCCTAGTGAGTCCAACAATGATAGTGCGAGAATGAAGAAGGTTGATGAAGTGATGGCCTTTCGTCCCTCATCATCCGGCCATAGCCCAGGGATAGGCCACGATGATCCTCCTGGTCCCATGTTGTAAAATCAGCCCGCACAACTATATCATTGCCAGCAATATCTATATGTTTTCCGTCTTATATTTTCATTAATTAGAAGAAACATCATGCATTGTTGTTCGATAGAGTGAAACACTGTCTGGTGCAAGTGTAAGGATCTACACCAATATGTAGAATGCAATGTAATTCAAACACAAAAAGAATCATGTGTTGTTGTTCTATATGCATCAGAATCGTAATAGAAGTTGGTTCTTTGGTTATTTACAGTCTCTTGTGGACACGGGCATGAGTAGCACGGGGCCTTCATATGGGCAAAAGTATCTTTCTTCGTACGATTTTTTATGCCTTTTAGGGTTTTCCGAATGATTTGAATTTTCGTTGGCAGCTCTGAGATTATCTTATGATAAAAACGAAAGAAATAAAATATTGGCAATGAACCTTGCTTGGATATTTATATTGATTGATATCAAAATAGACGAGTGAGAACGCTGAAGGCCATATCATACAATATCAGATTAGAATGTTCAATCTTCCGAAACTCTGTTTTAATAATAGACAAGCAGAACAAACCACAGTATGGAGCTTTCTGTCATCAGACAGTTGTTCCAGGTTACTGAAATTAGAATCTCTCAGTCAATGAATCAGCAGATGCAGGTTACTGAAATTAGAATCTCTCGATCAATGAATCAGTAGTCAATGCAGAGATCGATTGTTTGACATCTTGCTCGCTTGGGAGCGGGGAGAGAAAGGAAAATAGCACAATAGGCTTTTCCGACATGGTGTTCTCTCTGGCAATGGACCATAAACTGAAACATGCACAGATGTCTACATTTACATTCTAAGATTACAGAGATGATAGCAGGGCACCTTCCCATACAATGCGGTAATAAAATGGTGTCTTATATTCATTAAAAGGACGCCTGCATTCTTAGGAACATTCCCATACAAGTTTTCATTTTTCGCCTACTAACGCTAAATAGGTTGTTAGACCGGTATGGTTAACAAGTGTAGGTATTTTGTTAATTACCAATATTTTTTTTAATAATTACATCAAACAGAAATTACACTGCTTTGAAAACTTCCGCGTGACAGGGATGGATTCAGGTAGATTATTTCATTTCAGCCAAGATATAAATTCCACCCATTTTTAACTCTTTCTAAGTAATTTTTATTCGTATCATTGCTTGACAAAAGAAGTAATTAGGCAAAAGAAATAATTTCTTGACATGGTGGATTCCACTATACAGATGACTGACAGGCGATTATTGAATCTGGACGTCTTGGACCTGAAGAGTCGAGACAGTCCCTTCCACTATACAGATGATTGACAGGCGATTATTGAATCTAGACGTCTCGGATCTGAGAGTCGAGACAGTCCCTCCCATAGTCGCACTGTCCTTCACAGTGTTTTCTATTTCTACTAAAACATTGGCCAAAGGCAAGAAGAGAAGCTGGTAGTAATTGTATTGAAGAGTCCCAGTAGTTGTCATCAGTGATCTTGTGCGGTTGTGTGGTTAAATATATTGTATCCTCAACAGACTAACCGTACACTGCCAGCTGTACTGGACAGTTGTACTTTCTATTTCTG
>SNQJ01S0245738.1:0-13176 GCA_010110895.2 Picea sitchensis | reverse complement strand
AATCAATCATAAGTTGCTTCAAGATAATCTCCTGTCGTGCAAATATTACAAGTATATCAACTCATTTTTCGTCATCTTTTTGATGCTATCATTAGTAATGTTGTCTACATGGATGATAGTGGCTTCAGTAAGATGTAACAAGGTTCAAATGGCTAACAATATGTTGTTAGTTGTCATGATTGTGATATAGTTGATCTTGATGAGACAGGTGCACAGGACAGAGTTCCGAGACATAGGACAAGTTGGGTGGCCTATCCTGAGCTTTTTGATTGGTCAGTAACCTTTTGGGGACCAAAAGGTCCTTTAGTGGGGAGGTGTGATCCAGAATCAGATCCAGGAGCCTGACAAGGCTAAAAAAGGCTCAAAAATAAAAGTGCTCAGAATTCGATGAAACCAATTGCATTGCATTCGTCTCGTTCTCCTGGTTCCAACCATATATTTACTATCTCAAACGGACGTTGTATGCGAGAGTTATCGTACTCTGACTGTTTTTCCAAACAGGCAAAAAGTCAACAAGTCCAGTCAAATGATGACATCAGTATGACATCAGCAGTGCTGACATGGCAGAGACAAGTGGCGAAAAGTGGCAGTCCAGTATAAGGTGACTGGTCAGTGACAAGGATCCACCCAACAGTTGACAGGTGGCACTTTATTGACAAATTGTTTGATTCCATGTGGCACATTCATGGGCTGCCAAATGGCACCACGAGATTAGTCAATGGGTTCATATGGAAAAATGTTATGGAGCTCATGGGATTTGAACCCATGACCTCTTGGTAGGCACCTAAGACTTGGCCAAAATCCTTTTTACCAATGGGCCCTTGATGGTGCTTATTAAATATAACCCACTTTAATTTTATTAAAGTGTATTGTAAAGGTGTATGGGCGCACAAGGGGATAAACCCTAGCCCAAGGATCTTGGGGATATCCCATAAAACCAGGGGGGCGCGCATGAGAAGGGGCTTAGCCCACTTAAAGCGCCCTATTTTGAGCCCTGATCCCATGCAGAGTGCCATAAGACTAGGGGTGCATGCCCAGTTAGGGGGCTTAGCACTATATTTGCACAAATGTGGGTTTTTCACCATATATTAGTGATTTGTTAATGATTTTTTAAGCAGATTTAATGGATTTTCCCCATTTTTGGGAGATATTGGGCTCTTTTTGAGGCCATATTTTGGGAGGAAGTTGGGGATGGATAACCAACTTCAAATCTATATAAACCAGGCCTATTTGAGGCCATGAGGTACAGTCAGAGCAGAGTTATGTTGAAGGGAAGACAAGCCAAAGCCATTTTTTATGCAGGGAAGCTGTTGAGGAGCTAACGCTTGTGGGACATTTCTGGGAGCTCCGGTCATCCATTTTGCGTGTCGTTTCTTCTCCTAGGTTCTAGAGATCTGGAAGAACATGACCAGATCAGTCTTGTAGCCTAATGGTACTACTGCGATGTACTTTTTGAGCTTTTGAACAGAAATAAAGAAGCCTCCCCCATTGAGACAAAGGCCTGGAGACGTAGGCAATTTTGTGCCGAACTCCGTTATCACTTCTCTTGTTATGGTTTGTTGTTCTTATTGCTTCAGTTCAGATCTGTATTTTGTATTATGGATGCTATGTTCCTCCATTAAATTCATCCTCTTTCATTCAGCTTCTTAAATGGTTAATGGACACATGCAATTAAAAACTCAACCACAGTCATTAAAATATCTTTCTAGATCACAAATCGTTAATCACTCACATTTCAAGAAAACAAAGAGATATTATTCTTTCACATTCATAAAACCCCAAACCTGGAAAGTATTAAGAGCTTAAGTATAATTAACTTACCATTAAAACGTCTTAATGATACTAAATGACCTTTCACGTTTCTCTATTCGGGAGTTTTCAAAGACATTCCTTTCCAAATCTCAGTTTGAAATCGTCAATAGGTGGTAGTATCTATAACGGATTAATGAAGATATTTTTAACGTAAAGTGCATGTCTCCAGGCATACCACCCCCATTAAAGCATTTAATTTCTATCACATGTATCAGTACGCTCAATTTAATACAACTTAAGGGTTAATAGAAGTGAGTTACATTCAAAGGAGCTTACACATTTCCTCTCTGTAACACGTTTTCAATTTTTTGAAAAAACACCATGGCACCCAGAAAAGCACCTAAGAAGAGTGAGGAGGCGGGTGAAATCTCAAATCTAGATGGAGACGTCATATCCGATACTACGCCACACACTATAGATTCCATCAAGTCCTAGAGATAGATTTTTGAAACCTTAGAGTATGAGATTAGGAATTACCCCAGCGATCTCGGGAACAAAAGGACTGAAAACAAACTCATAGATATAGCAAAGTCTGAGCTCCATAATATAGCCACATGGCCAAGACTCATGCCTTACAGTGACATGATAAGCTGGGCTTTAGAGAATGTCGACATTTGGACAAGGAGCACTCTAAATAACCAAAGGGTCATCATCGGCTCGTTCAGACCGGAGCATATCCAAGTAATGTATAGACTATACCCTACTTCTAAATACATTTATAACACTGAGTTCATACAAGAATTTCAAAGAAAAGAGTGTACAGAGTTTGATCAAACATACCCAGGTATAATCAAAGAATGGTGGGGAATCCCAGGAAAATTTAGAGCTGATACCCATGGCATCTATGCCACAACTCCTTTAAATGAATATATGGTTTATATAGCTCTGATTCTATGTAGACGTTTTGGGAAGAAAATCCCTACCCATTTCCCTACAGAATGGGTGCCACTTTTACATGAAGTAGCCGAGGGTTACAGTTTCAACTCGGGTAAAATTTTATCCGATAATCTAGCTAGGGATATTGCAGAGTACCAAACGGAAAAATCAAAAGGTTGAGCGGTATATTTTTACATGTCTTCATATATTATGGATGATATGTGTTACATGACTCCATTCTCCTTAATGAATTAGAGCTAGAACCCAGCCTATATTGAAACCATTCATGTTTATCACTCCAAACTATGGAAGGAGAATGTTAAAGATTTATTTTATGAAATCTGTCACTATGTAGTGATACCTGTGCACCAAATTTTATATGGATACTCACCCCCTTGGATTTCAAAGCAAGTCATGGAAAACCTCAAAACAGTTGTTGATTGGTTTATCGAGGAAAATTTCTCTTATGTCAAAGTCTTTGGTTGCTCGATTCCTCCTCACGCACTTCCAAAGTTCCTTCTAGACAAACTGGTGTGTAGGGAGGTGGCCTACCAAATAGTAACAGGAGGCATTGGTACATAGTTAAAATCATCTTAGAAGAAATTATGGCTAGTTTTTCCTATGCAGATTGGCAAGTTTTCTTTGCCTAATATTGGCCATTCTAAAGTGGAAGCCGCGGCATTAGAAGACATTAAATTGGTATATCTTGAACTCATAAAGCATGACCCATACAAAATTGTGGGAAATCGTCTAACTCAGTGCAATATGAAAATGTTTGAGCATGAAAATTCTCCCTACAAGGACATGTTCAAAGGAGCCAAAACCTACGAGGAGATATTAGATAGATTTCAAGCACTAGCACCCAACCTACATATAAGCTTTCTAACTTTCCAAAAACACATGTGAAGCAATTTTCCAAAGATGTTATAGGAAGAATCATCAACCCCTCCTCCAACACAAGAAGGTATTCCCCTAGGTTTATGATCAGAGGCATAAAGGAACTGCAGAAGAAAATCCAAAGAAGACTGAAGCGTCTTCACAAAAAGAAGAAGCTCCACAAACCGAAACACCTCCAAAGTCAAGTCAAATGACTCCTCCTTTATCATCAACTATCCCTCCTGATATCCCTAAAACAACAGGAAAAACTCAATCTACAGAGTTAGGTATCCTTATTGCATCATTGACCCCTTTACAGTCAACTTTTGGGACTCCTCATCTAGAAATTATATATGAAAGTGGCCTTACTCTAATATCTACAGAAGAGATACCTTCCTCTAATTACTTTTTCAGTAAGAAGAGGAGAGATATGGTAAACAAGGAAATTCATTTGAAAGGAGAAACAATGGTAAACAAACATAGAGTGCTCATATATGGACAGAACCTAGAGGAGGAAGATTTCTCCACAGAGGTAGCCTTGGCAATAGTTAATCTATTTATAGTTGACAATCTGAAAACCAGGTTGAAACAAAGGAACCAAATGATAAGCCAGCTGCAAAGTCAAATAAAAAATACTGAGAAAAATATCAGAGAGGAGATAAATAAAGGACTTGAGAAAGCCAGAGTTGTTGACCGGCAGGAAATTCAATCACTTAAATAAATTCTAGACGAGATGAACAAGAAGATGCAAATGAGTCAAGTGCAAGTTATTCGGTAAGAAAAACGTGTAAGGCAACTACAGGCTAAATTGATTTCTATTCAAAATCAGGTTATATATTTAAAGGTTTTTCAAGCCTAGACACTAGAGGTGCATACGAACTAATAAGTAGAGCAACAAAGATTGATTTCTAAAGTAGAGGTTATTCAGAACTATTTCCAAGAAGTAAGTCAATCTTTCGATAACATTGTTTTGAAAGAAAAAGAGGCTAAAGCAACCCGGGCTACTTTTCAAAAAGCAGTGGTACTTTCGGCAAAAGAAGAGGTATCAAAAAATCCAAGATTGTCTGTCACAGAGTAGATCAGAGGTGATATCATGCTTAAAGTATGGGATTCCAACATAGCCAAAAGCAAGAGAATGGCCAAGGAAGTCAAGGATGATTGCAAAGAGAATTTCGATTTGTTAGACAAAATATCATTAGGCATTGGTGAAGACAATTGTCCTCAGCTACTAGGACACATCAATATTGTAAAACATCAACTAAAACTTAAGGAGAACTTGAATGAAATTCAAGTTGAAATTTTGCAATTAAAAGAAATTGATGTTACCCAAATAGATAAGTGGTTGGTGAAGCGAAATTTAAATTTGCAATCAGTTAAATTTGATGACAAAAGGATTGAAGACCGACTTCCGAAATTTCAAAAGAAACTTTATCTGTTCAAGGCAAAAGATATATCAGAGCCTCCTAGATCTTTTGTGCATTTTCTAGAAAAATGTATTGAATGTATCAGACCAAGAGAAGGAGATACTTTGAAGAAGCAATTAAGTATCATATTGTAGGCTTATAGTATCAAAATGATGGGGAAATAAAAGATAATTATGCAAACGGTTCAAGTTTACAGTTTACAACTGTTAGCCCCAAGAAGTTAGGAAATCACTAACTATGAAGAATCGGTGACTTGGTATAAATATAATTTCATAAGACTTAGAAAGGGATTTTTTGCGGCTGATTGTACTAGAGAAGTTTCTCATTTACAGTGATTAATGAAAATACAAACGGAGATTCCAGATTTTGCCAACCTCGAGTTATGTTTTCCTCTTTAAATTTCATTTTCAGCATCTTTCCCTTATATATCTTTGATGAATACCCAACTGCAATTTAGTACAACATCTATTGTGGTTTAGAGTTATTTGGTTATCTAATTGTTTACCGTTTTTCCCCTATGCTTCCTATTAGCAGGTTCAAGACCTATAGATTATTCAGGTTACTATATTTTTATGCTTCATTAGAGATCTCTTGTCTTTCTTCTTCCCCTACTGCAGAGTGAGATTCCTGCATGATTGATGCCTCGTTTTGTTTAAGTAGCTTTATGTTTTTATCCCATCACTTTCATAATTTTCAAATTTAACTCAAGAATAGGAAACATCCTCTGAAATTATTATGTTATTAATTTAAGTTTGGGATTTTTCTCTTATAATCGAAAGAAAAAATAGTAAGCCCTGAAAACAAAGTATTAGATATTTTAACCTTTATCCCTCATGAATGTACATGTTACAAGACAACCCAATATAGAGCTCGGCCTTTCAGATCAAACTAGCATTGCTTTTAATTTATTTAACACTATTTTACAGACAACAAGTACCCGGGTGGAATTAGAACGTTCGTGGGCAACAATTGAAAGGGATATAAGCATCCAGGAGCACTGGAAATCTAGACAAAGACAATTAAGAAACCAACCATACATTTCCTCTTAATAATTGAAAACTTTACACCTTAACTCTCTCTACCTTTTTTGGATGCCTTGACAGTATACTTTAGAGCCTTAAAGTATAAACTCAGGAACAACATCTTTTTGGCGACGTTGTCGGGGAATGAAGTAACAAAATTTTCTTTCCCTGGGAAGAATGACATCGATATTTCCTTTATTTGATAGTGAAAAAGGATTGAGAACTTTATAAGGCTACTTTCATCTTTCACTTGGTGACTCCACAATTAATAAACTGGCTTTTAAACGAAAGAATACCAGAAATAATCCAGACGACAAACAGACTTCGCATGTATCTGACCTAGAAAAAAATTTAAAATCAAGAAGTTACGTTAAACAGATGGATTCATCAGCAAATAAGATTTATCAACCTAAATTCACACCTTCAAGCACTAAGGACCTACTTGAAGGTTTAAATACCTCACCTTTTTGCAGAGAACCATCAACCGATAGAATCGAAACCCTAGAGCCTGGATTGGTCTTACCCGATTTTAAAACTGAGACTTTCTCATATGTTTCTATCACCAATAGAGGTATAAGATCAGTCTCACTTCCCCCTTCGATCGACATCTCTTAACCTCCCTAAGTTCAGTTTCCCATCTCTTAGAACTCTCACGAGTATACTGTATACCTTGATTAATCTCCTATTGATTCTCTTGTATATTCACCCTGTGAGTCTGAAGAAACCAATCCCCATTTTCTAAGCCCCTCTTTTTCAAGTTTCCTATCCCTTGATGATGAGTTTCCTCACCCCATATTGCCCTATTTAGGTACAACTGAAGGGTTACCACTCTCCTATAAAATCCCTCCTTATAATATCCAATTTTTGACCTCTAAATTATCAACGGTTGCGGCCGGAGGAGGTGGGGCTGGGGGTGGAGCTGTAGGGGGTGATGGAGGAGGAGGAGCAGGCGGTTAAATACCACTCCCCCGAATATTTTCCAAATTACCTGCTAGATACACTCCTTTGGTCATCCTAGTTCCTCTCCATGACCTAACGGAAAATTACATGAAAAATCTACCGAAATTCACAGGAGAAGGCGACTTAACCGCGACCGAACACATCCATTTCTTTGCTAAATTCACAAACATCCATGGAATTGAACATGAGGATGTTTATTCAAGACTATTGGTTCAGAATTTTTAAGGATAGGTGAGAACATAGTTCCAAGGTCTAGCAGCGGGATCAATACGGTCATACGATGAACTGGAAAATGCTTTTATTAGACAATGGAGAGAAAGGAAATACCATCTATACTACCTAACCGAATTTGGGGCTCTGAGAAAGAAGAAATTTGAATCAGTTCTCGAATTTACCTAAAGGTTTAATAAATTGTATAATAAAATTCCATCCGAGGTCAAACCTTCCCAACCTGCAGTGAAAGTGACTTTCATTGGGGCTTTTGACCCTGATTTCTCCCTGTTGTTGAGGGAGAGAATATCAATAGACTTCACTAAAATGAAATATGATGCTTTAGAAATTGAATCAAACATGATGGCATCAGGAAAGCTAAAAACCAAATTTGAAACAACAAACAAAGAAACTAGAAGGTTCAGAGAACAAGGAAGACCCTCGGAAACCAGAAGGTACAAAGAACAAGGAGGACCCTTGGAAACCAAAAGGTACAGAGAACAAGGAGGACCCTTAGGATCCGGAAGGTCTTCGGAAGACAAAATGGATGACATGGAGAGAATAACTAAAGAATTGTCAAATAATATCTCAAGAATGGAATTAGATCAATCAAGCAGTGATAATTTCCCTAGAAAGGATTTTCAGAAGGAATCCTAACCCTCAAACACAACAAAGGAAAATTAAGAATGAGGACCAAAAAATCTAAGCTCCTTTTAAAAGTTAAAACTTTGTGGGAGGAGAAGACATGGAAGATATTGAGGAGTTAGAGGAAGACATAAATAATCTTGGCGATGACTGTCATCAACCTTATCTGATGAGACAAGATTATGAAAAATCTTTAAATACATAACCCATATATGAGAGTAACAAGAACAACACTGTTACAGAAGATGCAACCTATCAAGGAATTGCAGATGATATAATGGCTAAACTCCACCACAAGTACAATCTAAGGCCTAGAAATAGGAGTTACACAACCGCCCTAGTAAAAAAGTTCCTGCCAAGGGGCGAAATAGATGAAGCAGTTTCAAAAACTGTTGAAAATCATACTGTTAAAACCAAGACCATTGACAGCTAGCCTACCAAAATAAAGTCAGCAGAAACACCCACCGTCAACACACAGAAAGAGGAGGTTCCTATAACTAAAAAAAAAGCCTCACAATAAAGGAAAGCCTAAAATAAGGGGATAGAAGCCCAAAACATAGAGATCGAAAAAACAACAGGAAATTTTAATCTAGAAAATGAAATTAATAAAATCAAAATTCCTATACCTCTTGTCGAACTGGAAAAAAAATCCAATATATAGAAAGAAAATAGCTAAAATGATTATCTTTTCAGAAAATAAAAGCCAGGATGATGTTATAAACTTAGAAGATGACAAGCCTAACATAATTTTCAGCCCACATTCTGAAGGTGCCAGAGATAATGTTTCCCCCTTCTATATCACGCTAACTATGTACGATCACTTGCTACACAATTGCATGTTAGATTCTGGAGCCTCTCACAATGTAATGCCTAAAGCCATTATGGATAGACTTGGTCTTGAAATCACTCGACCTTATGGATATTTATATTCATTTGATTCAAGAAAAGTTAAATGTATAGGCATGATAAAATACCTAGTAGTTAATCTTGCACAGATACCTGCAAAAAGCGTTCTAATGGATGTGGTGGTCGCTAATATACCCCCGAAGTATGGCATGCTACTATATAGGTTTTGGGGCACTAATCTTGGAGGATCCCTCCAACTTGACATGGAATACGCCACAATCCCGATCTTTGGAGGACAATTCACACTCTTATACAGAGAAACCAGCTTGGCGTTTACAGTAAGTGACCCTTTAAACCCAAACAACTACCCTGTTTATATCGTTGATCAAGATTTAGGGAATTGTATTATATCTATTGATGATGATATCAATGTATGTATAGAATAAAGCTGTAGAGAAAAGAAAAAAGAAAAAGAAGAAAAAATTAATAAAGATGTATATAGTTCAGGAATTTGGAAAATGTTCTTTGACGGTGATTCATCTTGTGAAGGAGCAGGAGCTGGAGTGTTGTTTGTGGCACCTGATGACGAGTTCATCATACCTTTTTATTATATACTACAATGGGATATTGATTATACTAAGAATGTTTGTGAGTATGAGGCTCTAGTCCTGGGATTAGAAGCTACCAGAAAATTAAAAATTAAGAACTTAGAAGTCTACGGTGATGTTAAACTGATCATAAAACAAATTAATCATCAATACTAGGCTAAACACCTAAGGCTGAGAGCCTATAGGAAATGTGCTTGGGATCTGATTGAGAACTTATTTTCATCAATTAATGTTCATTTCATCCCTAGGACTGAAAATCAACGAGCAAATTTGTTGGCTAAAGTAGCCTCGACCTTCACACCTCCAATGGTTTTTAAGATTAAATATCATATAGAGATGAGACATAGACCCTCCATACTGAATAACATACAGCATTGGCAGGTTTTTGAGGATGATGAACAACTCAATTTTTTTTTAGAAATGGTAGATGAGTTTGCTGAAACTCATGCTGATCAAGAAAACCAAAATGATCCTGCTTGGATCATGCAAGAAGGTGAAGATCCCAAAGAGTTTCAAAATAAAATTGCAGATCATCGCATGCTTTTATTAAAAAATAATCAGAACCCCAAAGGCCTGATTCCATTAGATAGGTTATTTAATCATGATGATATCCCTTTGAAGTCCACTTTACAACCTCAACCAGAAGAGGTTGAAGATTGTGACATAGGCACCAAAGAAAATCCAAGCTTGGTAAAATTATCCAAGTACCTTCCCTCCGAAATAAAAAATAAATATGTTGAGTTACTTAGACAATATAAAGATGTTTTTGCTTGGTCATATGACGAATTGAGAACCTATGACACTACAATAATAGAACATAAAATCCCTATGAAACAAGGTGTCAAACCTTTTAGGCAAAAACTCAGACAAATAAACCCCATACTGTTGCCAGTAATAGAGAAAGAAGTGAAGAAACTCTTGGACACCAAGATCATTGTCCCACTAAGATACTCTAAGTGGGTAGAAAATTTAGTCCCAGTAAGAAAGAAAAATGGTGAAATCAGACTGTGTGTAGATTTTAGAAATCTAAATCGATCATCACTTAAGGATAATTATCCATTACCCAAAATGGATCATGTCTTAGAGAAAGTAGTTGGAGCTAGCAGAATGTCCATAATTGATGGTTTTTTGGGTTACAGCCAAATTGCAGTGCATCAAGATGATAAAGAAAAAAATGCGTTCACTGCCCCTTGGGGTACTTTTATGTATGACAAAATGCCTTTCGACTTAATGAATGCAGGAGAAACCTTCCAACGAGCTATGGATATCGCCTTTGTCGGTGAAAGAGATAACTTGATAAGTTTGTTGTTATTTACCTTGATGACCTAACTGCTTTTTCTAAATCTGATGCAGAACATTTAGTACACCTCAAGAAGACTTTCGAGAAATGTCGCAAATTTGTTTTGTCACTAAACCCTAAGAAATCTCATTTTGCAATGCAAGAAGATATGCTTAAGAAGGATAGCGAGGTGAAGTGGACAACAAAAGGTAAAGCATCGTTTCAATGTATCAAGAGAGTGATAAGTGAAGCACCAGTTCTAGCGAGCCTAGATTATACAAAGGAGTTTCTGATTTTCTCTTTTGCCTCGGAACACACTATCACAGTTGTATTATTACAGAAAAATGAGGAGGGTTTCTAGCAACCCATTGCATTTTTTAGTAAAAGTCTCAGAGACGCTGAGTTGAAATATGACATATTAAAAAAACAAGCTTACGCAATGGTGAAATCTCTCAAAGCTTTCAAAACTTACGTACTGCACTCAAAGACCATTTCTTATGTGCCTACAATTTCTGTTAAGGATATACTGGTTCATCCTGACAGTGATTGAAGGAGAGGTAGATGGTTAGAAAAAATTCAGGAATTCGACCTAGAAGTTAAACCAACTAAGCTCATTAAAGGTCAGGTGTTAGCTAAATTGATGGCTGAATCAAATTTGAAAGAACTTGGAATAAACCATCTACAAGAAAATGCAGAAATTTTTGAGATAGATGAACTCGATGTCGTTGTGCCCACAATCGAAATTATACCCAAATTATCTTCTTCAGATTGGTACCATGATATTGTTTCTTATTTACTGACGCTTTAGTGTCCCAGTGAACTAACTACATCTAAATCTAGGACGTTGAAGTTGCACACTATAAAATATTGTATTATAGATGGTAAATTGTATTGGAAGGACCCCCTGTGTTTCCTACTGAGTTGCTTAGTAGAAACTGAAACATAAAGGATTATAGATGAAATCCATGAAGGATTGTGTGGAGGACATCATGCTTGTAGAGAAACAACTTATAAGATCCTAAGAGTTGGGTATTACTGGCCAAATTTATTCATGGATGTAAACACTAAAGTCTGAACTTGTACTCATTGCCAGTTGTTTACAGGCAAGTAGAAAATCCTAGCTTTACCTTTAGTTCCAGTTAAAACTAAAGCTCCATTTCAACAATGGGGTCTTGATTTTATTGGATAAATTCATCCACAGTCTAGTGCTCAACATAAATGGATTCTAACTGCTACAAACTATTTCACTAAATGGGTGGAAGTTGTACCTACAAGAAACATGATTGATTCGGTAGTGATCAGTTTTTTGGAGGAAAATATTTTATCCAGATTTGGTTGTCCCCGAAAAATAGTTACTAATAACTCCCAAGCATTCAGGTCTATGGCCATGATAGGCTTTTGTCAAAAATATAATATTTTGCTAGGACACTCCACGGCTTACTATCCACAGGGTAATGCTCTAGCTGAGTCATCCAACAAAAGTCCGATTACTATAATTAAGAAGGTTTTGACCGAAAATAAGAAAGCATGGAATGTGCATTTAAAATATACTTTATGGGCTAATAGGATAAGTAATAGAAGGTCAATTGGGATGTCTCCATTTCAAATGATATATGGTACTGACGTCATTTTACCAATAAACCTAGCACTTCCAGTAATGAAACTCTGGCAAGACTCAAACAAAGAACCGAATGACATTACCAGGTGGATAAACCAGATGATTGGAGTTCAGCAAAAGAGGGCTGAAGTAGACAAAAAGCTATAGAGATATCAAGATAATATGAAAGCCTTATTCGATCAAAAATCTAAAGATAGAGAATTTCTCCCTGGTGATTTGATCCTAAAATGGGAAGCCAGAAAAGAAGATGTCTGTAAACATGGCAAGTTTGATTAGATCTGGTGTGGCCCATACAAGATTTCATCCTCTGAGGGAAAAAATTCTTTTTCATTAGAAAATCTCGATGGAAATATTCTTAACGCCCCTGTCAATGGGCGATACCCTAAACACTTCATGCAGTAATATGTTTTAGAACTTTCTTTGTACATATCGGTTTGTTTTGCGTTTTTTTTATATTTATTTTTCATTAGGTAAGTTTTATTCTCTAATACAAAGAATCATTGTTTGAAACGAAAAATATAAAATATATATATACAAAATAGGTCAAAATTTTGCAATAAGAAATTTTCTGATTTACTAGAGTTCCTGACAATTATCATGTTTATCTTATTTGCAGGAGAGTTGCAGATAAGCCACGAGACTAGAAATGTCAAGAAAAAAGGTGACATACATGGATGTCCATGTTAAATACTTCCTGAAAAACGTAATAAATTAACAGTCTACTGGGTCGAAAATACGAAGAACTACCAAGGTATGAATTTATGTTATGAAAATTCAGGTTAAAATGTCCTAAAAGATATAAATGAGTAAGACAATAATTTCATGGTTGCCAATATTATCACTGTTTAATATATATATATAAACCTTTACCTATTCTCGTTTTGAAGGTTAGTTTGTGAGTTTCTGAAGATAAGATGAGACCTTTCTTTTCTCAAGAAGCTTAGGGGAAGATCATCAAGGAAACATATGAAGAAGGTGACTTGATCATGGACAAGGGAAA
>SNQJ01S0245736.1:0-13176 GCA_010110895.2 Picea sitchensis | reverse complement strand
CCACTACCTCTCTAGTTACCTAACATTCCATCCCCCTTATGAAAGTGTTTTCATCAACGCTTGATGTACAACCATATACCAGAATTCCATGGATAAGTGTGGACCATAGTACTGAAGTAGACTAGAGAACCATGGTCTCATGGAGAAATGAAAGCCACTATGTTGAAGTAGTCCAACTTCCAATGTAAACCGAGTTTCCATGTTCAAGTGTTCATGTGAACTCCACAAGGAAGATATCAGAACCCAATAACCAATTGAAAATGATGCTCCAAAGATTGACACATGTCATGTGGATCCAAATAAGAATGGCATTGATTTGATATAATATACCAAAATAAATTTCTTAAAATTATTTATCCAATGGAATTGATTTGATATAAATATGAGCACCCTATGAAAAGTTATGAACTTTGCAGTCTCGTCGTCGTCACGAAACCCCCTAAAAATGGCTAATTTTAAATCAACGATATCTTCACTTCTGGAGCTCTGATTTTAGTGATTTGTTTTCTTAAATCTACAATTTTTTAAAAGAGGAACTCAGATCTGTAATTTTTTTGGCAAATTCGGCCCCAACTGCTACATAATTAAATAAAAAATCATGTGGTTGTCCGTTGAAAAACCCTGAAAATAAAAGATTTTAAAGTGTCGTTAACGTTACTTCTCGAACTCTGTTTTAGATGTTTTTTTTTTTTTTTAAATTGGGTGTTTTTCTGAGAGGAACTCAGATATACAACCCCTTGCTACTAATTTTACATAGAAATCAACATAAATTGTGTGAAATGTCGCAACCCTAGTTTTCTTCTCCGAAAAAAATCTGCAAAAATTAAAAAAAAAATCCTACACTTCCTGCCAAGGAAAGTGCTCTGATACCACTTGTTAAGAACCAAATACTTGCACAAAGAAACACCTCAAATATTCATAGAACAATATAGAATAAAATCACTCTTTATTATAAGAAAACCCTTGAGGTAAGGCAACATCATACAATGGATCTTATTATGGAAGAGATCCTCTCATGTTCACTTGCCTCTTCGAGGGGGCATCCTCCTATTGAGATACATGCTCTAAATAAAATAATTTTTCATATCTCATTACATTGCTTGAACCCCTTTATATAGTGCTACCAACCACCTAAGAACATTCTAGAGGAGGAACCTTCTAGAAGCAAAACCTTCTAAGAAGTCATCTTACATTTATTATATCTAACTACCATAGTGGGTCTTATTTAATACTATAGTGGACCTAGTCCACCTTACATTGAATGACCTCTACTATTATCACTATGGGCCCTCCGGCCCCCCCACTACCTCTCTAGCTACCTAACACTCTAGGTGCCAAAAGCTAATGGCATCCCTCCTCTAGAAAATATTCCATGCTAAATACTTATTTTAGTTTTCCTTTGTATAAATTTTGTAGCCAACCTTCAAGGCATTTGGCTCTCTACACTAGAAGTTACGGGCAACTTATGTCAAATATTAGCCATATTTTTTTATAATATCAGACCAATCAGTTTCAATGCCCAACATTACTACCACTTTTCAGGCTTCTTAGAAAGAAGGAAGATAGTAAATTATTTGTAAATTTTGCCTCTATATTTTTATAATACAATTAGATAGTTTACAAAAAAAAAAAAAAATTAACTACGCACTTCATTAAAAAAAATGTGTTAAATATAAGATTGCATTTCCAATCAAATTTATGCATAGTAAAGAAATTAGTAAATCCAAAATATCACCTTAACATTAGTAAATTTACAAAATATCACCTTAACTCAAAAAACAAATTCAAATATTCAAAGATCATAAACTTAATTGTAAAAGAAACTTTTACAGCTTTAAAGATGCTTCCAAATATTTTGTTTGTTACACTAGAGAAAATGTTCATCATTTGTAGCATGTTTTCTATATCTAATTATGAAGATAATTATCATTATATATTTGTAGTGTGCCTATTGTGTATACAACCACAAATATGTGTGTAAATTATTGAATTAATCTAGAAACATATATTTGCAAGCTCTACCATAACAAAAAAAAAAGTCATTTCATCATTCTACTTTTTAATCATTATTTAAGGTTGTGTTTTTGTTTTAATATTTATGAATACTTTTTTTACTTTGGGTTGTCCACATTATTTATTAGTAGCTAGTAAGATTGATCTTGGGCCTAACCCAGATCAAGCCTATATTAAATGTAAATTGTTATTGAATTTTTTTTTATATAAAGTTTTTTTCATTTTAAATATTTTTTTTCATAATATTTATATTAATATGAAATTTTCAATAGTCAATTTTTATTTTTTTTCCAAATAAAAAAGCTTAAATTTTATTTCATCCAAGGAAGAAAAGAAATTTACATTATGTAGAATACATGTAGCCATGTATTTTTCCGAAGAGTAGGAGGATGCAAGAAAACTGCATGTCCCAAAAAGAGGTACCCTCTGATCACTTCTTACTCTCAACAGAGCAAGACACCTAAAAAATAACCAGTCTAAAAAGCTATCCATCAATATACCAGTTACAAAAACATCCCCATATCAGGGGGAGGAGTTAGAGACTTTGTTGAAGAATCGAGACTGTCCCTTTTATAAATACATCATAATAAAAAAGAAGCTTATATTGTTCACACAATAATATATGAATACAAAATCAGAGATTTTGTAAACCACACATATCCATAAATATCTTAGGAGCACATCAATTTTTTTTAAGAAACAGTGCTAAAGAAGCCTCTCCAATGGAGTTGGAGAATCAATAAACAATCTAAGGATGTAAGAGTGCTATGTTCCATCAATTACTTCAGTGGCTAGCCATGTCCCAAAAACCATCCACAGTCCTTCTTTAGAGAGGAGATCTGCCCCTTGGTTACATTCCTTATAGACATGTCGAATAGAAAATTAATCATAAGCATCGAGAATTTTGAATAATTCATCAAGCAATGGAGATAAGATAATATTGTGGCATCATTGTGTCTTTCTGATCCAACATATAACCAACATAGAGTCACCAAAAAATCGAAGAGAAGAAACATATTTTTCTTTGCAAACAACGGGAGCAATTTAAGAGCCATGAGTTCTGAGTTGTTATTTGATCCAGTTCCTAGCCCAATTTTTATTCTAAAAAAATGAGATTTTGATAGGAATAAAAATTCTCCCCCACCACAATCTGTATTGTTGTTTTGAGAGGCTCCATCGAAAAAATACCATGGTTTGTTGTAATCAATCTGTTCTTCTTGAATGATTTGGTCCATGCTACTGTATTTTTCCTAGGGAAAGAGAGAAAGTATTCTAAGTCCCTGCAAAGCTATGAGATTTGGCAATGTAAGCTTTTCTTTAAAAACTGCAGAATTTATGGCTAACCAAACACCCCATATTAGAATGAGAGGAACAACCTTTAGAATCTTGTTTTTGAGTTGTGTGAGCCATTCCTTCCATGCCTCTTCTACCGACAAACCCTTCCACTCGCAGTTTTTTCCCAAGGCATGAGAGCTCTCCTCCCAAAATTGCTTAACAAAAGGACATGAAATGAATAGATGTGCTCAATATTCCTCATCTTCCTTGCATAATGCATACCATCATGGACCTTCCACTTTCTGTCGTTTCATTTTGTCCCATGTGGGAGTTTTGTTCTTGATCACACGCCACATGAATATTTGATCCTTTAGAGGACAATTTAAGCTTCCATAGACCCTTCCACCACCAAGCATGATCTCTTTGTTGAAGATCTATGATCAGTTGTGAGTATCCTAGTTTTTTTGTGTAAACCCCATGGGGTGTGAATTTCCAAACCAAGTCATCATCCCTTTCTATTATTCTTGTATGTGCTTTCATTAAATCCCTTGTATAGTTTTACCATGCTTCTAAAAAGTATCCCCATAAACCAATTTGAGCAGTTTCTTTGCATTCTTGGGACCAAATAGTGGTACGACCTGGGTCAACATTTGATAGATATAAATGATATCATTTTTGTTTAGATGTCGAACCAACTCCTATGACAGAATATGGTTGTTCCCACTTCTAGGCCAAGGGTCTGGTCCAACTTTGACCTTGTAAATTCTCTTCCTACTTTCCATGATAATCCTTCCCCAACGACAGGGAATGATTTTAAGAGAGATTTCCACATAATGGTGCAATTTTCCCTTTCCTTTGTCGAACTTCTGATCCATTCTTTGATCTATTCTGAATGGATGTACTTTTGGCTGACCACCTTGGTTCAAAAATTGTCTTTTGTGATTAGTCTCCAACAAGACTTGGCCGCTAGCACTTTGGAGAAGAGAAAAATGTTATTTAATCCCAATCCTCCAAGAATTTTTGGGGCTGCCAATTCTACCCAATTCACCCATGGAAAAACATATTGGTCCTTTGATCCTTCCTATAAGAATTTGAAACAAATCCTCCTTATTTTTTCCAGAATCCCTTTGGGTATCCAGGCTAGAGACATCCAATAAACAAAAATAGATTCTAATATAGATTTCACCAACACCATCCTTCTTGCTCTTGAAATCCATTTGAGGCTCCATACTTTCAATCGTTTTTCCAGTTTTTTCAAAATCCACATCCAATCTTCTTTCCTATAATTATTTGGTTTTAACTGAAATCACAAATATTTTAAGCCCTCATCTAGGTTCTTTGTGTCAAAGGGGAAAAAACTTGGTATTCTAGAGGTTCCTCCACTTCCATATTATGAAATGATGGTGTGGATTTCCTCTCATTTATTTTCATTCCTATGGCTCTTTGGAATAATCCCAGAATATTATTCAGATTTTATGCATCATTTCTTAGTTTGTTGCAAAAAATCAAGGCATCATCGACAAAAAGGAGATGAGTTACTTTTAGATTTTGAGATATAAAAATACCTTGAAACTCCCCATGACATTTTGCCTCTTCAATGGCTTGACTCAATCCTTCTTCCACCAGTAAGAAGAGAAGCGAGGAGAAGGGGAATCCTTTCCTCATCATGGAAAAAAGAGGATGTTTCCCCATTGATCAAAACTGCAAAGGATACCGATGTTAAGAAACACATAACCCAATTGATAAAATCTATCTCAAATCCCAGATGGGTTAGAAGAAATCTAATATAGAGCCAACTAACTCGGTCATAGGATTTTGACAGGTTAATTTTTATGATTTTCCCTTTAGATCTCCTTGAATTCACACTATGAATGAATTCTTATGCAACCACAATAGCTTCATGAATTTGTCTCCCTTCTAGAAATACAAATTGTTCTTTGGATTTATTTTCTGAGTGAATAGATTTTATCCTTCTTTCTATACCTTTTGACACCACTTTGTATATACAATTTCATAGTAAATTTGGGAGAAAGTCATCTAGGGAAGATGGGTCATCTGATTTGGGGATAAGGGTTATGAAGGTGGCATTGAAAGGGACATGCAAATTATCTTCATTATGAGTTTCTTCAACTTCTCTTAGGATGTCTGTCCCAATCATTTCATAAATCCATAGAAAGAATTCAACTATCCAACCATCCAGACCAGGGCTCTTATCCTTCTGGAAACTATGAAAAATCTCCTTCAATTCTTCTTCTGAAATCTCTTCCATCAACGCTATATTTTCGTCTTCTTCAACAAATATAGAAAAATAAAGGAAAATTGTTACTATGTCTTCCATTGAAACCCTCACTTCAGTTTTGAAGAGGTTTTGAAAATGTTCCTTACCAAGTCATTCCATCCCTTCAAAAGAAGAAACATGTCTTCTTTCAACATCTTTTAGCCTCCAAATAGTATTGGCCATTTTCTACCCTTAGCAAACGCCTGGAAAAAATTGTATTCTCATCTCCATTCTGCAGCCATATCTCCCTAATTTTAAGGTGCCATGCGACCTCTCTATATTCTAGAATCTTGCTCTTGTGTTTTTCCAAATTTTGCAGTGCTTCCTTTGTATTCCCCAATTCATATTCTCCTCCCTCTAAGTCATAAATCGACTAAAGAGAATCTTCGATATCGACGAGATCTTGGGCTTCCTATTGTCTCTTTGCATGAGCCCACTCTATAGTATCTCCCTTGACTCATTTCAAATTGGCTGCAAACTATACTCCTTCTCGAAGTCCCCGGGAGGCATCATAGGGTATCCAATATTCTTTGACCAACGAGATGAATCTTTCCTCCTTTAACCATTCTGAATTAAAATTGAAAGGGATAGTTGGTTTCCTCAGTCCTACCGATATTTCTACGAAAATGGGAGAGTGGTCCGATTATCCTCCAGCCCCCACCCATTGCCTTATCCAGATCCCAGTCTCCGTCAAATTTTCTTAATCAAGAAACTGTCAAGTATTTTCTCCACCCTCTCTTCTCCTACTCTATTATTTCTCCAAGTTGGGATAATCTTGGTTGGGAGGATATCTAATAAAAAATTCCTTCTCAATAAGAGAGAAACATTTTGTTAGTGAGTCGAGCCCTGGGATCCTAGATCTCAGTAGTCCCCAAAGAAAAATTTAAGTCACCACCCATAATCAACCTTTCAGAACTCATGAAATATTTTTGTGCTAGGGCTTCCTAGAAGGGGATTTGGTCCTGGTAAGGACCATAAATATTTAAGTATGATAACCCCATACCCAGGTATTTTGAGAAAACAATTATGCCCAACCCAGATTCAATACCCCAAGAGTTTATGAGTTTGATTTTTTCGGGGTTCCACCCAATCACAAAACCCCCAGATCATCCTCTAGCATCTGACCCAAAGAACTTCAAGTTTTTGAAAATGGCTTCCAGCTATGGTATAACAACTGCTTCCTCCCACATTGTTTCTTGAAGGAAGATGATATCAAGATGGTTCAACTCCACCAACCTACGAAGGACATCTTTTTTATGGGGTCCTACCACTCCCCTACAATTGTAGGAGAGGAATTTCATTTAGTAATCCCCTTCGGGGCATTCTGTGCTCTAAGTGGCCCAAAAATTGAGAGTTGTTTTCCAGCTTCCATATCCACCAACACCTTATTCTGGGCCTTGTGTAAATGGGAATTTTGTACCCTACTCTTACCCCCTTGAGTTGGTAAGGTATTTTTTCCCAATCCATCCACTCGACTCTAGCTAGGAATCAACCGATTTTGCAATTGATACACCACTCCTTCTTTCATGTCTAGGGATGATTTTGAGTCTGCATGGGACGATTTGGGGAAGGGAAGAGTAGCTTGTAGTCAAGGAGAAGTACAATGTGCAATTGGGGGGCCAAGAAGGATGAAATTTGTGTTGATTGAATTCTCAGGAGAGAAATGATTTTTTTTAAGTGAATCAATCCAGTATTTGCCCAGTAGAGCTAAATAATTCACTAAAACATTTATAGAAGGAGGGGGAGAGAAGCATACCAAATGAGGGGCGATACCTTCGATGGTGGCTTGATCGCTCTGGGAACAATTTCCAATGGTTAAGAACATGTGTTATCTTCGGGGAGGTCACAGGTTCAAAACCGTCGGGGGGTAGGGATGTTCATATTGGCCCGTTGTGACAAGGCTGGAAGGGTAGATGACCCTTGGGATAGAGGTTCACTTCGATGGGCCTCAGGACGTCTCGGCCCCTGCTGAGTCACAAGTTATTGGTATATATGGCTTGCGGGCTGTTGGATATACTCTTGGGAGGTTGTTGTTCCCATGGTAAAAAAAAACAATTTGCATCCAATCCTGGCTTTGTAGAAGGCTCCTAATACTTTGATGTTGTAGGATGTAATGTCATAACTTTGTGATCTTTTGCTAACTTTGGCTCCTCTTGAGCCCCCAAATCTAAAGTTGATTTCCCTTGTTTCCGTGCAGGGGATACTTCATCTAGATCTCTTTGTGGTGTTTCCCTATTTGTATTATGCTTAGGTCTAGCTTCTCCTCCACGGCCTCGAAAAAACAGAGAGAAATGACTGGTTATGTGCCCATGTTTATGGCATCTATGACACACTGAAACGAGATACCCTCATAATTGAACTTTTAGTGAAAATGTTTAACCCCCTAAATCAATTCCATTTATTCTGCTATGTGTCTATGTAGGTCCCTGGAGCATTTAAGCTCCTTGAAATTGAGTTATGTCCAAAATTTCATTGGAAGCTTAGGAAAGAGAACCCAAATCCGTTGGAAGTTCATTATTGACGTGAGGTTGTAAGATCCTAGGTTCAAGTTATCTAAACAACAAAACCCTTCAAACACCGACTCTTTCGGCATCACCTGCCTGAGTGATGCCGCCTCAATGTTACCATCAGGGTGGGAACGCTTGGGTACATAGCGCCAGAATTGATACAGACGGGGAAGGCCACGCCCAGGTCAGACGTGTTTAGCTTCGGAGCTCTGCTGTTGGAGGTGGCGTGTGGGAGGAAGCCCGTAGATCCGTCCAAAGACACACAGCAAAGGAATGTTGCTCGATGCGGCGGATCCAAAGTTGGGGAAGGTTTATGATATGGAGGAGATCGAGAGAGTGCTGAAATTGGGGTTGTTGTGTTCACATACAGATCCAGAAAGCAGGTTGGGCATTCGCCATGTTTTCCAAATACTGGACGACAAAGATCCTCTTCCCGACTTCTGCTCAGCTTGGATTAACGTTATGAGTCTTATGGGTAGGTAAACCGATGAAGTTCTGGCCGAAATGTGAAGCATTATGCGCTCCATTCTGTCGATCTTAACTCTCCATAGGTAGAGAACGGTAATAATTTAAAAAAATAAAACATAACTGTCGATCTTAACTCTCCATAGGTGGATAACGGTAATAATTTTAAAAAATAAAACATAAAAATTTGCTCATGTTCAATATTTTTAAGGTTATATTGTAATTAGTTTTGAGTTAAACTAGTTTGATTTTAATTAGTTTCTAATTTATATTGGCAGGTTATATTGTAATTAGTTTTGAGTTAAATTAGTTTGATTTTGGTGAGTTTCTAAATTTTTTCAAAATTATAAAGTTTACTAATGTTTTGTTAAATTTAAATATTATGAAAATTTAAAAATAATTTTTAAATTTTTAAAACATAAATTTTAATTTATAAAGTTTACTAATGTTTTCTTAAATTTAAATATTATAAAAATTTAAAAATAATTTTTAAATTTTTAAAACATAAATTTTAATTTTTTAATTAGTTGATGTATATGAATTGATGAAATTTATGCGGGTTTACATAAACTTTAAAAATTTATTCATAGAAGTACATTACTTCAGCACTTCACCCAACATTTTTTAACTGGGTTGTTATTTGTTGCTTGTTCTTGTTTGTCTAGGGTTTGCCATGTTGGGATGTTGCATCCGCAGTTGGATCTGTTGTTACATTCTTTTGCAGTGGACTCTCCATAAAACACTATTAAGATAAAATAACATAAAAAAAAAATTGCAGTCAATGTAAATTGCATCTCTTACGTGTTGAAGCAGAGTTTGTCGGCCTCAAACTATATTTCATAGTTGGCGATGTTTTTTCCATGGTTTATGTCTTACTATGGTTTCATAGTTATGAGAGTAAGTTTTGCTATGTGAGCGATATAGTTGTTCTCTCCCTTTTTTTTCCCTCTTGTAAACTGTGTTTCTGGTTCTATAGTTTCTCATGTTTCTGTGGTCATTCCGATGGGCCGCCCTTCGGTTGTATACTTAACCATTTTTATGGATGCGGCTTCGCGGATAGGTGCTATCGAACTATGGCAACTCATGTTCGGAGTATACATCTTGCACCCAGAACTTTCGTGCTCTACAATTCGACCCCGCACTCCTCGAAGTCGCAACCGTGCCTCTGCCTACAATGAGTTTGTCTATCCTACCTACCTTTCCATACTTAGTCGAGTTTTCAAAGTTTGGAGGGTTGACGTGTTTCTGGGTTCAGAAAATTTAAAAGAATTTGTCACTCTCGTCCATCCCCGCTACCTTCTGCCCTTCCCAATAGACATGAATTATTCTTTGAAAAGTCACAGCCGACCAAACAGGTTCGAAAAGATTGGATTTAATAAGCAGAAAGATCGAGGACATCTCCCATTAAAATGAATAGAAATGTGAATATTATGGGATCTGGTAAATTTCTTTTGCCTGCATTTTGAATTTGCAAAAAAAAAAAAATTGGCTCTTTTGGTTTTCATAAAGGCTTCGACATAGTGCATGAACGTGTCACCCACAGAGGCCTTGACGTCATGTCCCTCTTTAAGATTGTGCATATCTTAGATGTTAGGTTTGAGAATCTAATCGGATATGGGAATGTTAATACGTGCTATTAGTCAGTATTCAACGTACATATTCGAAAAGATTGGCATTAATAAAAGAAAATATAGAGAACATCTGTCATTAAAACGAATTAACACAAAATCTATGAAAGATCATCCAGCGTTGCTTTTAAATACTTGTTGACATTTCTCTCTATCATCAAAGAGTCGCGCTTTAGCATGACTTCGTTCTAATGGTCCTGGTCATGGACATGTAAGACAACTTAGAGATGCGATTGAGGCCCATATGAAAGAAGAGAGACTGGTTTTATGTGACGTGAGATTTGAATACAAAAAAAAATTTGTTATCCAACATAAACTCAGAGAGGAGGAAAAAAAAATAACAAGTATCTTCTGGTTGGTGTTCTCCTTGTATTCGATGCTTTGGTTGGTTGAAAAGGCTGCCTGGAGATTTGTTTGTTGAATTTTTTTGTTTTCTTGCTGGGAGTTGTAATGGATTTTCAGGTCACTTGCAAAATACTTCTTCATTGAAGTATATAGTTTCTTCCAACAACACAGATTTGGCAAGTGTATCGATTTCTGCAGACCGTACAATAATTTTTGTTCCTCGGGGACGTCGCACTTACCGTGGCTTGCAAAATGGTCTGTGATGTTCATAAACGATGCGAAATATTACTCCATTTGTGAATGTAACCAGAGGCGGGTAACATAAACTATATGGGTGGATAAAATGACATATTATCACTAAAAAGTTTCTATTTCAAAGTTTGTTGAGCTACTTCTGGGTGTGGTAACTAACTTGACAGAAAGTCATGTTCTTTGTCAAAGTTTATTCAGTTTCCTCTGGATGTAGTTGCAGACTCCACATATTTGGCATCACCTCCGAACATTCCAGAACTTTCTGTGGGCCGCCATATTTTCCACCGCTATGATGAAAGATATATTATGATGTGATCTGCAACATTTTATACACTTGCCAGATCTGTGGTGATGCATTCTGCAACATTTGATACACTTTCCAGACCTATGTTGTCCGAAGAATCCATGTACTTCAACATAATAACATTTTATAGCTGGATTGCATGTTCCTTCCAATTTACTGTAATAAAACAAAGAAGTTCAACATACAAATCTGCAGGCAGGATTTTCAACCAAATAGATGATCGAATACAGGGAGAATAGCAGTCAGAACATACTTGATTTTTTTTCCCGTCCCATAGCTAATGTCACACAAAACGACTCCGTCGACTTTGAATTTGGCCTGGATTGCATTTCTAAGTTTTCTCAGATGTCAATGGTCAGGAACATTGCAAGGAAAGCACCTTAAACCCTAAGTTTTTGACAACAAAGGGAAATTAATACTTGACAAACAATGGAATGTTGAATGACCAACCATTGCAAGAAGACCATATCTGGAAGAGACAAGCTATTCAAAAAACTGGGATAGATCTAGTTGGCAGCACCAATTAATTCCAAGACCGGAAATTGATATTCAACTCGTTTTTTACGAATATTTTCAATGTACATATTTTTTCTGGTCCGCGACAAGCCAAATCACAATCATTGTGGAAAATAATCTCAGATGTATTTTGTAACCCATATTATTTGAATATAGAATCATTGCGGTTTTTTTTTTAAAGTGTTTTCCAATCTCTGGAATTGCTTTTCATTTTATTTTGTACCTTTTTTCCCTCTGTGTCGTTAAACATGGATGACAAGCTTTTCTTTCTTTTCATCAGTACTTCAATTTAAATAAAAGGCTACTTTGTTCGTTGCTTACATTTTGCATTGAAGAATAATTTTTCATAGGCCATATTTATGTGGCGCGGACCCTATACTTAAAGAAAGAAATTGGAGGACCCGTCCTGGTTCATTTTGCGGGTCCTGTAAATAGAATGAATTAATGAATTACAACAAGGCAGCTCAAGTGTTGACGCGACGTTCCTGTTCAATATCTTGCATATATTACAACTTCTTCTGTTGGAATAAATATAAAAACTTCCTCTTGGGCAAAACTTAGCCAATTATTTGTCCACCGGGTCCCGGGTTTGCGGTATTCAAGAACTATGTTCCCTAATCTGTCATATACATCTTGCAACCAAAGAGCTTTTGTGATCTGCAATTTATTCTTTAATTAGTGATAACGCACCAGGGGTTCGAAAAGATTCGCATTAATAAAGGAATGACTGAAGCTGCCTTAATTACTTAAATCACACCAAATTTTCATTACATTTAATTTAATTTAGATATTAATGTTTATGGAGATTCGACGTTTTCTCATGTCATTGCAAGGAATACAAGATGAATAGATGATAAGGAGTTTATATCGTTGAAACCACAATGCAAATTCATGTTTCTTGTTGCGTTATATACATCTTGCAGTCAAAACTTTCATGGTTTCAACGAAATTTACGAATCGAAGAGCATCCTGCAAGTTGGGAGATCATTTGCATTTGAAACAGAAACAATCCATTGATATATATTATTATGGATACTATTCAAATAAACATAAAAAAATTCTTCAATAATACATATTAGTATGAATATTATTAAAATAGATATCAAACCTTTCTCTTGGCAAATACTTAGCCAATTATCTGGCCACCAGGCCTCGGGTTGGCGATTTCCAACACCTATGTCCCCTGTTCCGTCATATACATCTTGTAGCCAAATAACTTCAGTCATAGGTGATTTTAGGGGCGAAATTTCGCAGATGGGCGAAATTAAGAGGTTTGGAATTTTGGTTGGGCGAATTGTTTACATAGAGAGTTTTTTTTTGTTTACCTATATATAGCCCCAAATTTGTTTTCAAATATATATATATAAAACCCTTTGCCCACATATATTTGTGAGGGAAGAGCATGGAAATCGATTTTCGCCCCTTAAAATTTGAACCAGATCCTCCCATTTGCCTCAATTTTCTGGTAATGATAATGATTAAGAGTTTTTTCACCCCCATTTTCTGGTAATGGAAACGATTCATAGGTTTTTCGCCTCCATTTCCATCTCCCGCCAGTTCTTGGGGATCCAAAAATGAATCTTCAGGCCCACT
>SNQJ01S0245735.1:0-13176 GCA_010110895.2 Picea sitchensis | reverse complement strand
TCACATATTTGTGCATTTCTGATAACATTATCTTGAAATAAATGTGATTTTTCCTTGATAGAAACATCATTAATAACGACTTTTTCTAAAATTTAATTTAGAAGTTGAATTTGTAGAATTATCATTTAATATTACTTGAGAATTGTGAAGAGGAAGGAAAAGTCGCGAATGGGTGGCAGAGTGGGAGATTTCAAATGAGAATGTGAGTCCACCAATCCGCCACTCTGTTGTGATAGAAAAAATGCTCTAAGTATGGATGCTTGTCGGATAGACTTGTGAATATGGGAGATACAAAGAAAAATAATCTAAGTGTGGGGAAGAGGTCGAGAAAAGATATGTCGTGATTCTATGCCTACCAACCAACAACAAAAAAATAAACCAAGTATGGAAAATGTGTAAGTCATGTGGGTGAGACATGACAATGAAAATTATGGGAAAGAAACATACTTTAAAAAAATTAAGTGGAGAGTAATGAAAAAATGGAGGACTTATGAGGTTCAACACTCTTTTAAGTTCACAATTTATTCCTCATATTTGTGCAGATAAGCCTGTATTTCTCCTCTCATCATTATTTTCCAAGGTGAAAATTTTGGTTTCTTAATATTTATTTTGTTTTTACCATTTGTTGTTAAAACCAAAGCATAGTCATTTTTCACTTCTTTCATCCATTTTTTGATGATTCAAGTTAAGGTAGGATTGCCCTATGAGCCCCAAATTGATCTCTAATTCATGCATATGTTCTAGTGGTAGACATGTGCCTAGCCCTATTCTTCAATTGAATATGATGAGTCATATTCATAGCTTCCATAACATTTTCAGGATGTTTTAAGTAAAGCTCATGTTTAATGTCTTATTTTATCCACCCATGTAAGCTTCCAACATATGTTTTTAGCTTACATTATCCACCCTTATGGCTGATACCTGAAATTTTGAATAATAATCTTCAACATCACCTAAATGCTTGATTCTTGTCAACTAACTAAGGTATTGTTATTCCTAAACTTTTCCACATTGTGCTTCCAGTGTTCCCTTGTAAATAAACCCTAAGTATAATGATAAGAATAAGGCTTTATTTTAACTACCCATTGATGTCATTGATAGGATTTTCTCTCTAAGTACAGAGTTAAGCAGGAAATCATTTGCTTATCATCCATAATATTATGTAATTCAAAGTATTTCTCTATTTAGTTCACCCAGGTAAAGACCTTTGTTGCATCAAACTTCTTTAATTCAATCTTGGGAAAGTTGATACCATTTGGAACCCATCCATAATTAAACTCCACTGCTAGAGTTAAATCCTCCCAGAGCATGTTTATTATTGGAAGGTTGTTCAAAATGAATACTAATGTATTGTCATTAGTCCCTTCGATCACATTATCACTTTTAGAGAGCTTCTCATCTAGGGTTCGTAAGAGTTTGGCCACCAACTTTTATTTCATCTATTTCATCTTTTGATCCATCTTCTTTTCCATCTATTCCTTATTTTCATCCATCTTAGTTTTTCCATCTTTGTATTTTTCTATATGTGTTTACCAAATCATCATTTGTTATTGACCTATTACTCAATTCATTAAAGTGTTTCTCCAATTTGGATCAAAAGGGTTATGTATCTCTTTACTCTCTTCTATGAGTCATGGTTGAGCTCTCTAGAGGCTTAATTGGTGTAGAATTTTTTGCAACACCCATTTTGATGTGGGATAACAATAATATTTATCTATATTTCTATACTTTTAACTTCTTCATTACTTTAAATCAATGAAACAGATTTCCATCAAATTTATGTCAATTGTGTTATGTACCTTTAAAACCCTACTTGGATATTATTCTACAAGCTCACCTTGCACCTGATATAAATATGAAATTCTTGAACATTTGATTATGAAATTTTGGTATGTGGTATCTCAATATGTCTCCTCCACAAGGCCATAGGTTTTACCTCTAATTCATGAGAAAAGGAAAAGTTATGGCAACTTCCCCAAAACTTTTGTTGATTTTAATTTTAGGAGAATTTAAACTGTACCACTGCCACATGTTCACTCTTTCAGATCTACCTTTGAAATTTTGATCTAAAATAATATGGTCCATACCCCAATAAAAAAACTAGTGGCACACCACTTGGATCTTTATAGAAGTTAGATGACTATTTTACCCAAAACACATGTTTGAGACTAGTTTTAGGGCTACTAAAAAAACTCTAACTTCCACGGTCTATTAATTAAAAAGTATAGCGAGTTAGAATCTAGATTTTACCATATAAGTACTTCAATATGTCTCCTCAATATCCCAAAAAAATCACTATTTGAAGCTTCCCATAAAAAAAAAAAGATAGAAAAGTATTGCAAGATGACTCGCTTGGGACTAATTTAGGACTAGTCAAAACCCTAATTTCCATAGCCTATATTTATATAAGTATAGTGAATTAGAATATAAAAATTTTACCATGTAGTACTTCTTTGTGTGTTATCTACCTCAAAAAATTTGAGTCTATTTGAAATCTCTGTTACCCCCCCATCCTAGGGGGTAACTAAGGAGATGATGTCTTGAGGCATGTAGGTAGAAGACATGGAGTGTCGAGAGTCAGATGACCAACTAAGCCCACACTGAGGATACATAGCCCTCCTCCTCCACACACACCACCATTTATCATCAACATAGCAGTCATTCACCACACCAAAATCAAGCCTAGAAAGGACAACAACATATCTTAAGTTTCCATGAGGTAACAATTTTGGTATCATGGTAATTATCACTTTAGTAACTAAAGCATTTGAGCATGTTACAAAGAGTCATTTCTTGATTATGGAACGCTTTCTTGGAAATTATACCTTTTTCCTTATTTCACCTCTGTGGTTGACATGGTTTCCTAGTAAGTGGGTCACCCCTTGGGAAAAGGGTTGTTATTGGGGGGTTTACTTGAAGGGTCATCGTACCATTCTGCACTCATACCTACCACTTTCCACACTCCTTCCTCTATGTTTCCTCATCTTTAGTTTTTGGGTTCATTGGACCCAAGAAGGGTTTAAATTTCATTTCATGGGAAGAAGGGGCTAAAGGACTAGATGTGTTGTAGATCACAAAATTCAAAATCCATAACTAATCCTTCTATGCTCACCCTAAGGTCTTAAGAACAATAAAATGATTCTCCAAAAAAAAATGAAGGACCTTTAAAATAAAAATGTCCCACTTGATGGGGAAATGCATTGCAATGTATTTAATTTCCAGTGTATATGGAACTCAATGTATTCTTTTTTAACTTCAAGTACTGTGGTGCTCCTTTCTTCTCCTTACATAACACTCAATGTCTGTAGCCCATAAAATGAAAGGCAAATAAAGGGCTTGGAAAAAAATGTTTCATTGAAAACAAGGGATGCAAAACATCTCCTACAAAGGCATCCATAAATGAGACAATATGAACCCTTGATATGTTAGGGAACCCCATGCCCAAAATTCCTACCCCCATCCACCTCATATTCTCATGACATGGCCTAAAGAGGGTCTTCTTGAGAAACAATCCTTGACTTGGGGATTTACCTACCTAATAGGGCACCACATGACAACCCTCCCATACCTAAAATTGACAAAGTTTATAAGGTATTTGTTTGGGCTTTGAAAGGGGGATTTTAATGCACTTGTTTGGGTGGTTCTAATATATGTGGCTTACTTGGCATGATAAATGTGACTTGTGTACCCTTGAGGGCATATTTGCTTTGTCTTTGTAGGACCTTGCTTGGTGGAAAACATTCATGAAGGGATTAAGCCATTTGGACCTTCATAGGGGCTTGGAAATCCCATAGGATGGATGGTGCACCCCACTCATTAGAAGCCTTGGAAGATGAAATTTGCACTTGGGAATGTGATTTTATCACTTGAACAAGGATTGGAACCATGAAGGGAAGATGATGTCATCCTCTTATGCCTAAACGTCCCTCTTGGGAGGCATGACATCACATTTTGATGGAACGTTTGACATGTTTGACACATTTGGTGATGTTGTGGGTTTGAAGCCCTACGTTATTGCTTCATTTGGGGAATATGTGGCACCCCTCTAGCTTTACATCCTAGCCTTTGGAGGATTAATCTCACATGTGCCACCTTGGAGAAGAGTTTTATGGGCTTATGTCCCATCGTTTAGTTATTTTGGGTCATTTTGTAGCCTATATGGGCAAAAAGACAAATCTATTTGCTAATTAAGCATTGTAACTTAGGTTTTAGCCCTAAAATCATGTCTTTAATTGTAAAGTGGACAAACATGACTTTGGTTTTCCTCATATAAATATGAGGAAAGTCATTCGTCACAAATCGTAACTCATCACTAGGAAAAAACACTCTTGGACTGAAATTTCTCTTTGGACACTATCTCTTTCTCTAGAAAATGGATGAAAACTCATTGTTTGGACCAATAATGACTAGTGATCTCTTTCTAAGGTGTTTCCTTTGGAAAAAAAAATTGATGAATCTTGGTATTATGGGTTTTTCATTCTATCTCTTGGATCTTGATGAGTAATTTCTACAATTTATTATCATTTGTTTGTTAAAATTCAAGAAATACATTTTAAACCCTAGAAGGAGTAAAAGGATTTACACCCTCCACCAAGGTTTAATTTATCTTTGCTATTGAAGTTCTATTAGGGCTTGCAACAAGAATTAAGAGGATTTACACCCCTCATATTCAAAACCTAGATATGTTACTTGCCTTGGGAAGTAAGGGGTTTACACCCCTAAAGAAACTTTAAACCCAAGTTCATCTTGGATTTTAAGCTAGACATTTTGGAAGGAGTATTGTTGGATTTTATAAGGGTTCAAATCTCAACAAATATTTATTCTTCATCTTTGATTAGTTTGCCTGCTAAGGAAGAGACTCCATTCACCCAATAACAAGGCATTAGTATTTTGCATCGGAGATTGTTAATTATTGCATTTATAAACGGAAAGTTGAGCTTTTGGGATTGTTCAAGTTGGATTTAAATTTTACATGATATTGACTCTCTTGTCCTCTAAGATCATCTAAACTAACCAAGTGGTTAGTTTTTTAAGCTAAAACCATTAGGGATGTAGTAAAACTCTCTTTCAACAAAGTTTCTTTCACTTTGACTCTTGAAATTTGCATGTAAGCAATGAAATTTGATCTAATTTTCAAGAGCTATTGATTAGGTGGCTTACTTGATGATTTTGTTAAAATTTGTTGTTGTTGCAAACTTTTTGCTACATCCATAGGGCTTTCATGATTTTTTGTTGTTAACACTCATTAAAAACCTTAATTTGTCATCAAAGTCTTGGTCTAAACATTATAACATTGTGTACTAAGTGCAAGATTTATTTTCCAATATCATATAATTGTTTTTGATGGTTTAATTTGCAGTTGTTATAACTTTGTCATTTCTAATATATAATTTCATCACAGTAATATTGGGACAACAAAGTATAACGGTTTTTCCCTCTTGTTCTAGGGCTTGTTTTCATTATATATTGTATTGGATTTGGTTGTCTAACATTGGTTTTGCAAGTACCTTCCATTGGCAACTTTTACTTGACCAATACTCAAACTCCATCAAGCTCCTAGAACCTTTCATTGTGACCTATAGGGTGCTCCATTCTTCTCCTTAGCTTCTCCTTGTAATCCCCTAGGGTCACCCTCAGAAGTTTTCTCTTGTGTTGGACTTGTCCAACACTAAAACAAAGGGAATATCTATTGAGGTAGGGATAGGTGTCCCCTGCCAGGTCACACACTTGTCGCTTAAGTTGGGCATTTCTCAAACTACAAACTGTGCGATAAAAAATTCCCAGCTAAAAAATATAGCAAAAATGCCAAGATAACCCATTTGAAAGAGAAACCCCTAGGATCATATGCCTTGAAACATAATGTTATGAATCAAACTCCACAAATATAATAAGAATAGAAAGAATAAGTAACTCCAAGCCTTGAGAATGATTTAAATAGTCAATAAATAATAAACCACTTCAAGGGGCAACCTCCTTTACAAGTCATATAAAATGCACAACACAATATGCCTATACAAATGAATCTCCTTTATTATAAATATGAGATAAAGTGAGCATGATCTAGCCTACCATTAAATCGATCAAACAATAACTAATAAACTAATAATGAATGAAGGTTGGGGATTTAACAAAACTCTAGTCAAAAGGACAAGAAGAAAAGTAAGGAAATCAAATCTCTATTTGCACGTGGATGATATTCTCAAGCACCATTAATGTTGGAGAAATTCCTATTTTTGGCACAATTAGTTTAGTGGGAGTTAACTGATTAGTTTTATTTTAGACTTTCTATTTAGATCATCACTACTATGCTATTATGCATGCTCATTCTGCTATTATGGAATGTTATATCCTATATATGAGTGCAGTATTCCACTATATTCATTGTATCATATTGATCATCATCTATGTATCAATCACCAACGCATTAGAGTAGTGTGAATATATTTTCTCATTCTTTCCATATTGAATCTCTTCCTTCTTGATAAGCTTTGTTTGTACTTATTTAGCTAGATATCTTGTGTAGGTTTCCAGAAAACATTGACATGGTATCGAGCTACACCGCTTGGAGCAAGTTAGACAAGCCAAAGAATAAGGAAAAATCAAAGTTTCGGTGAGCTAAATCCATGGTCGTGATATTTATGCTGATTTCTCCCAAAATATTTACTTTTTTAGGAAGTGACTTGTAATAGAAGTAAATCTAATTCATTCTCAAGAAGTGGGTTTTCAACCGCTTGGCAAAATTATTCATGGTTTGCTCAGAAAGTAAGCTGAAATATTGCCTCGAACCTGACATGAATATGTGGTTGTACCTTTCTACAGCGATTTCTCCTAAAATATTAACTTTTTAGTACATGGTATGTGATAGCAGTAAATAGACCCATTCTGCAAGTAGGTTTTCAAACGTTTGGCTAAATTCTACCATTTTGAAGATCATCTCTTTAAACCGATACAAATTTTCACTTAAAGTGCCCTTCTACAATGATTTCATTTTTCTAATTTGCGCTTGAGAGAAAACTTTTAGGGTTCTTGGGCCATGGGAGATGGATACCACACCTACTCTCCATGAAAATGGTGGTAACCTCACATCCATACAATTATTTTGATTGATCCCAAGGAATCTAATTCCAACCCGTAGGAGTATGACTGTACAACTTGATGACAGGGACAAAAAATATAACCTACATCAGTAATTGAGAAGACCAAATGGGATAACAAAAAGGATGAAGCCACATGACTTATTATTTAATTGATTTCAACTAATATATGGTTTCATGTCGCCGCATGCAAGACTCCAAACAAGATCTAGACCAACTTGAAAAGATTGTTTGGAAAGTAGGATGAGATGAACTATCATATGCTTGAGGTAGGAGTTGAATATCTTTGATCCTAAAAGTTTTGATAATATACAAGATTTCTTTACTAAGTTTAAATCTTTGATATTGAGTTTGGAATCTTGTGGTATTGATAAGTCTAAACAAGTGGGACCAACTATTCTAACAATCTTGGCCAATCTAGGACCAAAATATGTTGTCTATGTTTTCACTTTCCATTCATAGGAAGGTACTTCATAGGAACAAATTGGAAGATACCTACCATGGATAAATTCATTTATTCTCTCACACATGATCAAGAAAAACTCATTCAGATGGGCCTAATCAAGGATCCAATAGCACATCGACCATGCATAATGGAAAATGATCATCCAAACAAACGGAAGGAGAAACAAAACAAGAAGGAGGGATATTCCAAACCCTTTAATGATTCTTCAGTTCCAAAGACTCTTCATATTCCAATAAAAGAAAAGGGAAAGCAATGCACTTACAACAATAAACCGAATTTAGGCGAATCCACATGCATGAAGAAAACCATAGACCTCATGACATAGACACTCCAATAGAACAACCTTGGAAACTTCATCTTTGTGAGGGGAGGAAGAAGAAGAAGGAATAAGATCCTTCTCCCAAGAAAGGTAATCATCATGCTCTTGTTGCAATAAATTCCTCATCTAATTCATGGAATATATATTTCGTACATCCCATCATATGGAAGATAAAGAGGAATTTTTCTCTTCTTGAGTCCATGCTCAAGACCCCATATTCTCATGGGGGATGAGGCCTCTAGTAGCAAGAGTGTGAGAGGGAGAGTGGAACTCCATAATGGTATGTTTGAGAATGCTTTTGTTATAAAGCCCCAAATCTTTCTATGAATATGCTCTCAATTTATCAAATCACTCAAAAAGGCAAAAAAGGCTGAATTTATATCAGATTCAATTTATGCACTTGACATGCAAGACAATTTCATCATTGCAATTGGTGAGGGTGGATCACAAGTCAAGGTTGTATGTAAATTCACTAAGTTTTCTCTGATGACACTCCTATTTTCACTTACACATATGATATACTTGCATGCACCCTTGTTACATGATGCATATGCTCTTGTGTTTCCATCAGTTATAGACATTAGAGATGATTCCACACACTGTGACATCTCATACATGGAAATAAGCATGTAGTACATCCAGATAAGAAGTCAGCGCCGAAGCTTTAGCAGATTCCTAAGAGGGAACAATTCACACTTCAGGTAGCATGTGTTCTTGTAGGGAATCCATTGGATTCAAGGAGGACTCAATCTCATCACGAGGAGCCTTATGATGTACCTTCATCTTATGAACTTGCGATGCCCATGGATTGATATATGGTTCAATATTCTAATCCACAACTCTATAGTGAGGCTGTGGGAAACCCATTATGGAAGCAGCTACGCATAAGTGAGTATGACTCACTCTAAAGAATCAAACTTGCTATCTAGTACCACTTCCAACTTAAAAAGGAATATTTCCAAGGCATAACCACCTGGATCAATAAGTACAAGGCCCTACATGTTTCCAAAGGAATTCATTAGACCCATAAAGATTTCTACATCTTCATGAAGACTTTTAGTGAGCGTACTTTTCGACTTCATGATCGTCTTTAATGAAGAACACAAATTGTGTAACAACCGCCCATTTATTCTTTTGATGTATTGTCTTTTGAGAGGGGGTTTTGTCCCCACATGGTTTTCCCTATTTCCTCATTTTTATTAAGTGTTCATTAGTTGCATTGTACATGAAAGTACCTCCACATGGCCCAGTAGCCGACTCATTTTTTGCCCATAGTGATGTCTGTGGGGGTGTTGGAGAAATTTATTTTTTCGACACACTATTCAGTGGGAGTTAACTGACTAAATCTATTTTAGACTTTTATTTAGATCATCACCTATAAGCATTATGCTATGCATTCTTCTTTTATGGAATGTTATATCCTATATATAATGCATTCCACTCATTCATTGTATCATATTGATCATCATCTATGGATCAATCATCAACTCATTGGAGTAGTGTGAATATATTTTCTCATTCTCCATATTGAATTCTCTTCCTTTCGATAAGCTTTGTTTGTATTTAACTAGATCTCCCCAGTGCTTCAAATAAATATTGGCAATTATGCATGCTTGGAAACACAAACATACAAAATAAATACAAAGAAAAAGACTCAATCTCTAAAGTGTTTGTTGATAAAAACCTTTTTTTTTTTCCGCAAAGCCGATAAAGACCTATGATACAATAATTTAAATTCAAGTTAAAATTAATAAGATATATATGACAGGTTTAAGTTCATGTCTAAAAGATGTGGAAAATACAACTAATTAGAGATGGTTTTGATCTTCAGTATTTTATTTTTCTTTTATTTTGGGTATATTGATTATTTTCATGTCGAGGCATGCTTCTACAAGTTAGTATGGGGTAGATGTGTAAAGTGGGTAATATTTTGGTCACATATGTCAATCCAAATAATACAAATAATAAACAAAAATGCATTTCCGGTTACGACACTATATATTAGCTCCATATTAACCTTAAATATATTAAGTGTCGAAAGAAATAAAATCCTTCAAGGTGTAAACTTTTTCCTCAAATTTACATCATCAAAAGGTTTGCACCTCACTGTATTTGATTACCTCAATTTTAGAAATCCTAGCTGGATTGAGTTGGAAGGATAGGAAGTTGCACGGGGTTGATAGGGGTTATCAAAAGTTAAAACAAAGTGGTTTACGGGTAAGATTTGGCCACAACCCCACTTATCTATCTATCCAAATCGATGCACCCTCCCAGTTCATAAAGTCCCCGAAGTTAAGTGAAATTGGTTATGTTCTAATGATGTTCCAACATTTGTATGTGTTCCTATAAAAATGAATAGTTCCTAGGAGTGAGAATTTACTAGTGTTCCTACATTTTTGTGTTCCTATAAGCTCGTTAAGAATCAATATTAAGATGGATTTAGGCTGGTTTTTGGTAGTTGTTTATGAGATGTTGATAATAATCGATGTTTTTGCTACTATATTAACATAGCTTTATGATATTATATATGTACAATAATTGACATATATTATACATATCTTTGCAACTCGTGGCTCTAGGGTTTTTCCTTTTTGTGTAGCTAGGGCCATTCTCAACTTCTCATGGTTGTGAATGGAGGGGGGGAAATAGGCTCCCTCCTACAACTGAATTTTAGTAGGCCATCGAAATGGTTCCTTTGGCTCTGGCTCAAATTAGTTAGACCACAATCGTGGTGGACACAATGCTTCAGGATAGAACAAGGGTAACCTGTAATGTGCCCACCTTGGGACATCATCACAAGTGCAGGGTTTATGATGACCAGAGAAGCCAAATGGATGTTATAGCTGAAAGTACATGGGTTATTGAGAGGCATCGTGGGGTCCATCCCTTGGCATTTCTCATCATATTTCATCATTATGAACCATTACACACATGTTGGCTTTGTTTTCTTTCGTTGCATTCCGACGATTTTAAGGATTTTGACTATTTTGAGCTAATAAGTTAATTAAATTCTCATCAAGAGGTCATTTTGGGCATTACTTGGAGGAACCTCTGTATTGTAGCTCATTGGAATCGAGAAGCAAACAATACATGATGGGATGGTGAGAAGTGACTTTAAATGGCCAAGGAAGCCACAAGGAAAGATAAGGATCTTTTCGTGACGAAAAGGTTAATTAATTAATTAAAGGATTTAATTCAATTAATTAATTATTAATAAAATGAAAGTCACTTTGGAGGACAAGGTGAACCAAAAAGTATAAAGGAAAGGAAAGGGCCTCTACTCATTCATTCATGTATGTTTATCTTTGGATTTTGGCTTCTAGCCAGAGGGCCCATCTCTTAGATTTTGCCTTTGACTTAACAAACCCTAGAGGACACTTCAGTGGTGAAAGATTCCACCAAGCTTGTCCTGGGCTTGTCCTCGGAGATGCAATACTCTCCCACACCATTCCCATCTTGGTTATACATCATTGCAGGAGGATTCTACACAGCCACATGCATAGGAAGAGAACGAGGGTGCACCATTGGGGGTTTACAACAAGCGGGGGGGGGCACACCATTCTTTTAGGGAAGTTCGTTCCAAGAGATTGGAAGGGATTTTGGAGATTCTATCACTTGAGTTTTCATTGCGTGGCCTTGGACATCAGATCTTAGTCCATTCATGGAGTTTTATGTGTTATTTGATTTATTGGATGCATGGGACTAATTGGAGGAGAGGAGCAAACTCAGAAATTGGTCACCATTTGCCATCTCATATCTTCACCATTTCACTTGGGAATTCACCAAGAAGGTAACCAAGCCCTAATCTATCATTTTGGAGATCCTCGGAGGTTTGGAGGCCTCATTCATCTAAGCCAAATTATTAGGGTTTCAAATGACCTAGTGGGCCACCATTTAGTGGAGGAGTTTCAGATCTACTGGGTTTGAGAGAGGATTTGGAGATTTGGACACCCTGTTGTCTCACAGCTGTCTCGACCCATCAACCGGCATATTTCTTGGGTGATTGGACACTTTTGGCACAGGGACGCACTGTTGAGGGGTTTAGCCATCCGCCAGCATGGCAATCTTCTAGCTTGGGGTTTAGCATTCCACGGCCCGCCAGACTCATTGTATTCACTCTTATTGTATATCCAGCCTTTGGATGCGTGTTGGAGTCTTCTATTGGAGCATTTTTGTAGCTCTATTGTCTATCTTCTAGCCATCTGTTGAGCATCATTCCAGATCTACATCTTCATTGTAGCATGTTCCTTTATTTCATGAATAAACTCATATTTGGGATGTTTTGGCTTGTCTATCATTGCATATGGTTGAGGTATGTTCCATGGTTGTCTTCTGTTTATTTGTTGCAAACATTCATATAAACACATCAAGAACCCTAAGGCCGTAAATCACATGGGCCATTCTGATCGGCATTCATCAAGTAAACACATCTAAACAAGTAATTCAACAAAGTGTTTGACAAAATGCCACAACCAGAAAAGTTTTAAAAAGACACCAAAACCATGATGATCCTTGCATAATGGCTTGGGATCATTATAGTGGTATCAGAGCTTAGATTCCTTCCAGCCAGTGGGAATTAGCACATACATACAGGGCCATAAGGAGAGATGGATAGGATGTGCCTTGAGATATCATGTTTGGAGATCATTTATCACGGCCTTAGCGAGGAAACTAAGGCTATAATAACCTTACCATAGTATGCAGCCTATAGAAATCCCCATTGGAGCGAAGAGGATATTTTACATGGGATCATCATAGTAGATAAAAAGAGAAAAGAAGCAGCTAGATGGTGGGAAGAACAGAGAGACCCCATGCCCATTAGGAGCACACAACCTTTCCACTATTGGAAGGGGTCGTGGGAGCTAGATCATAGGTGAAAGGGTAAGGATCAGAAGCACACTATTGAGGCACACTATGGCAGTGATGATGAGATGTGTGAGGATGGAGCGATAGATGTTGATTTGGGAAAGTCTAATGATGATAGTGACTCTTGCACAGAGGCTAGTGATAGTGACTCTTGTATAGAGGATGATGCTACTAGCACACTTGAGGAGGATGATGCTACTAGCACACTTGAGGAGGATGATGACCCTTGTGTAGTGGATAGGCAGCTGGATGGATAGGACGATAGCACCAGTGTCTCAGCAGACATGCCACATACCATTGATGACCTTACGCCTCAACAGAGTGGTGACACTAATGAGGAGTCACACATGTTAGCACCTAGAGATGATGAGCTTCCTATGATGGTCGTGACACATATGTCATCCTTCCAGACACCCCTGATAGCCACATCA
>SNQJ01S0245734.1:0-13176 GCA_010110895.2 Picea sitchensis | reverse complement strand
AGGTGATGCCATATATGAGTGTTATTTTATGAAACACTGCCAACAATCTCAATATTAACAAGGTTTAGTATTTTGATCAAACATTGTTTATGATGTCATCTATGCTACCCTTAACTAGTAACTCAACCCAAATTTGGTATCCACATGTGGAATGGGCATGTTTGATGCATCAAAAGTCCTCCCATAAATATCATTTGTGGCAGTATTTTAACCTTAACCATTTGAAATTAAAAATAAGGATTTGAGTTTGATTCCATACAATTTTTTACTAGGCCTAGGCTTCAAACATTTTGGGAAAATGCTCTCCATTCATATGACCTTGGGTAGTGGGATAAAAGCCCTAAATTTCTAGATTGCATGATTTTGAGAGAGGGACTTTGGGTGGTAGATTATAGGCATTCAATTATCATTTAACATTCATCTTGCGCTTGATTGGATTTAAAACACCAACCTTTGAAAAACTAGGTTCTCTACAAATTTTCAAATAATTGTTCACATGACATAGTAAGTAGTTGGATTTCAAAAATAGATAATACCCAATTGTTGGTTATGAAATTAGAGAATACCAATCTATAATGTCTCAACTTAGAGCATGATCTCTAACAACTTTTGTAAATTAATACCCTTGGCTAGTTTGATCTAGTAAATTAGACATAGACCTCCTCTTTTCCAAAAGGGTTGAATACTAATGTTAATAGGAATTATATTGATTGTCATCCACAAAGAGATTAACATTGAAATTGAATCTTTGATGCTACATTATCATGTACCCAACTTGGCAAAGATGTTACTAAGTAACACAAATTCTTTAACAAACACTTCTAGTTGAAGCTCTCGGAAACCCACTATTAAATTATGATTCCATCCATTTACAAAACATCACACAAACAACACATACCAAAAACTGATGTGCAAATATAGAATCATGGAAATCGACTCATCACAGGTAATTATTTTCACTTCACCACATAACCATAGTTAACAATTAATAACAAAAATATACATATATGTGGTTTACCTATATTGTTGAATGGAGATGAGTAACAATAGTTTCTTAGATAACGATTTGAGAGTGCTTTACCAAACAACAATAGATATTGTGGATTGGCAAGGCATGACTCCCAAGAAGGCCCCATGCCAGCAATGCACATCTCCATGAGAGCACTCCTCTCGATCTCGAGCTTCATTTAATTCCATATTTTTTTATTTAGTTCAGCTCTCGAGTTGTGTGCACTTAGTTAATTAGTCTTTCAGTCTTCGACCAACATGCAAATAGTTAGACAATTAACTTTATTTATTTCTTTACAAAGTATCACACAAACAATGCATACCAAGAAGCGATGTGCAAATATAGAATTATGGAAATTGACTTGTCACATACAATTATTTTCACTTCACCACATAAATATAGTTAACAACTAACAAAAAAAATATACATGTATGTGGTGTACGTATATTGTTGAATGGAGATGAGTAGCAATTGCTTCCTAGATAAGGATTTGAGAGTGGTTTGTCAAAATACAATAGATTATGTAGATAAGGAGGGCGTGATTCCCAAGAAGGGCCCACACCAGCAACGACCATCTCCATGAGAACACTTCTCTAGATCTCAAGCTTCAGTTAGTTCCATATTTTATTATTTATTTTAGATCTCAATTTGTGTGCACTTGGTTAATTAGTCTTTCATACTTCAAGCTATGTGCAAATAGTTAGACACTTAACTTTATTTATTTCTTTAATGTTTGATGGACCTATTGTAAACTTATAAAAAGAGTCTTTAGCCAGTGGAATAAGATAGGAAATTTGTTGTGGGTTTTCATTGATATCTCATTTGTTCTATTGTATGTTGTTTTTTCTTCTCTAATTCATGGTTTCTTTGTATGTGGCTCTTTGAGCCACATCAATTGGTATCAGAGCATCAATCCAAACCTATTCTCCCACCCTCCCACCCACAAATTGTGCACTTCCATATTTCTACCAAAAATATGTATGGGTTCTGATCCAGATGGATGTCGATGGCCTCCCACCTATTCCAACTGGCTCATTTTGGCAGTTTTCTAGTATGGCAATTTTCCCTAGTTTTCGGGTCCCTAACTTGCAGGGCCGTTTTGAGGCCCTAAACATTGTTTTTTAGGGCTCGCCACAGTCAAAATGTGAATTAATCGGATAGACCTTTTCAACGGGCTATCGTGCACCTAAAACGAATATCGTATGCAAAAGTTACGACCCCGGGAAGTTGATGTACTAACTTACCCAAACGATGCCCACATGACTTTTGGTGCTTCATCTCCTAGGGTTAGGTTTTTTGGATGTCTAGGGTTTTTGACATTCCTGTTTATTGTAAAAAGGCCTTCAGAGCCTCATTGTAATCATCTTCTTGCGAATGAGCGCAGCCATCACATCTCTTCTTGGAGATAAGCCGCCACCATTCTAGCAAGCTTGTTTCCGCTGCATTTTACAGTTTCAGCTTATTTCCTTATTGAATAGAAACCAATTTTACTACATATCTGTTATTCTGTGTTAAGCATATTTTGATAATAATCTGTATTCATTTCGTTCTACAAATATATTCCAGATCAGTGGTATTAGAGCGATCTGCTCCTTGTCGTTCTTAATGCATGTCCCCAACGAGGTTAGGGTACAAAGAATTAGGTCTCGAGCTTGTTTCTCTTGAGGACAAAAGCTCTAGCATGCCCAAACGACCTCTCATGGCAGAAGAAAATAAATACGATGGGACATGAGATCCCTTCAAAATGTTGCTCGAGGAATCCCTCACGCAACAGAGGAACAAGATGATGGATATTTTTGCGCAAATCCTTCGGTGGCTAACAACAGGCGATGCATCTTCCTCAAATGGAGGCGCCGCCCCCTTCAAGGTACAAATCAACTTCTATATTCCTATATTTGAAGGTTAGATAGACGCAGATATAGTAGAAAAATGGTTGAATCTGCTAGAAGGGTATTTCTCTGTCCATAACTTCTCGAATAGAGAAAAGATTACTTTTGCGCTCCTCAAAGCCGTCCCCCATGTCAAAGATTGTTGGGAAAATTTATGTGATCAAAAGGAAATAGAGGAACCCTCATCTTTTACAGTTGCAGTCACCTGGGAGTCCTTCAGGGATTCTATTAAGGAACAATACTACCATGTTGGAAGTTATGACGACCTTTTACTCAAAATGGACCACGCTGCAGTAGGAAAGAGACCAAGTGGTGCCTGAGTTCACAAATATCTTCCATACCTTGCGCAGCAAGTTGGGTATCAAAGATTCTAAGCAACATTTGGTGCTTAAGTATCGCAACGGTTTGCATAGATACATCCAGGCCGAAATGGAGTTTCTGGACATCTCATCCTTGGGTGCGGCCTACCGATATGCTGTCAAAATCAAGCAGAAACTCAAACAAAAGACAAGGCAATTTGGGCCTGGGAACCCCTCATAGCAAAAGCCAGGAAAGGGAGGCCCCAACAAAAAGAACAAAGGATAGAGAAAAGACAGACAACCTTAGGACAACCAGTCCAGGCCGCAAGTAAAGAAGGACACCAAAAAGACAAATAAATATACCAAGAAGTGGTGCGACTTCCATAAGAGCCCCTGGAATAACATTGTTGATTGCTGCTCGAAGCAGTCGTTTGTGGTTGAGGTGAAATCCTCTAAATTAGATGAGTCAGAACCATAAAGGGGGGGACAGATCATAGACGCAAAACCCAGTGCTACTGTTGCTACCACCAAGGTCCATCCCAGTGAACCAGATGAGCCAGAGGAAGGCGAGCACCTTTTTCATTCACAGATGTGGGTGAAGGGTACCCCATTGCACTTCATCGTTGATAGAGGTATCCAGAAGAAACTCATCTCAGCAGAGGTGGTCAAGCAACTCGCCCTGCTGACAACACCACACCCGTAGCCCTACACCATCAGATGGCTCCACCAAGGAAGTGACATTCACGTTAGCCAACAATGCCGCCTGTCATACGACATCAAGCCCTTCAAAGATGAGGTATTGTGTGATGTTACCCCTCTCGAAGTTTGTAATGTTATTTTGGGCCAACCATATTTATGGAAACATCATATTGTATATGAGTCTAGGCCTCACAATGTTATTATTACTTTGAACAAGAAATTTTACAAGATACCCGAGGCAGTCTCACCCAGTGTTAGTTCCTTGATCTCTGCGAAGCAATGAAAAAAGGTCCTCTCTTAGATAGGGAATTTTGTCTTCTTCGTGATTCACTCTCAGAATGAGCGAAATATCATAGCCACATCTAGGGTCTCCACGATCGACCTCTCCACACAGAATAAGCAAGTGGATAAGGTCGTGGAAGAATACTCATATATCTTCTCGTCACCTACCGGGGTACCTCTGCACTTTAGGGTCAAGCACCCCATCAATCTGATCCCTGATGCACCACTGCCCAATGGGACAGTCTATCGCCGCTCTTTGTTAGAGAATGAGAAGATCAAGCAGCAGATCCAAGAACTTCTCCACAAGGGGAACATCCATCCTAGATCATCACCTTAAGGGAGCCCAATCATGTTGGTACAAAAGAAAGATGGAACCTAGCGACTCTGGATTGATTACTAGGCCCTAAATAAAATCAAAGTCAGAAACTGGTACCCAATTCCTCGAATTGACGACCTCCATGATCAGCTCATGGGGGCCAAATAATTCAGTAATATTGATATGAATTTTGGTTACCACCAGGTCCCGATAGAACAACCAAATGTATGGAATACCACCTTCAAGTCAAAGGAAGGTCTTTTTGAATGGTTGGTCATGCCCTTTGGTTTGACAAATGCTCCAACCACTTTCATGAGGATGATGGATGATATCCTGCGACCATTCACCAATACTTTTGTAGTGGTGTATCTAGATGACATCCTCATTTACAGCAAGGCTTGGGAAGAAAAAATGCAACATATTCAACAGGTTTTGCACACCCTATGGCAACACCAACTCTACGCCAACTTGGAAAAATTCTCCTTCGACATGGACAAGGTTCATTACTCGGGCTACATCGTTGATCAGCATGGAGCACATGTGGATCCAACCAAAATTCAAGTCATCTGTGACTGGCCATCCCCAACCACACTCACTGAGCTTCGAAGCTTGTTGGGCCTTGCCAATTTCTATTGTAGGTTTTTGTTGGGATTCTCCCATATTGTATTGGCCCTTATCCAAGTAACTAGGGGTGGTGGTAAGGAAAAATTTGTGTGGGCTGATACCAACAACAAGAATTTGATGATTTGAAGTAGCGCTTTTGCTCATCCCCAGTACTTTCACTACCATACCTGCAACAACCCTTTGAGATTGAGACATATGCTTCAGACTATGTTGTGGGCGTAATTCTCACTCAACATGACCACCCCATGGCCTATCATAATGAGACACTATAAGATGATGTACGTAAATACCCTACTTGCAACAAAGAAATGTACTCCATTGTGTAAGCTTGCTGCTAGTGGAGACATTACATTCTTGAGAAGGAGACAATCATCCACACTGATAATAAGGCACTGCAGTTCATGCAAACAGAAGGAAAATTGTAGAATGACCTCCATCATAATTGGTCCATGTACTTGCAGTAATTCCACCTCAACATCAAGTATAAAATGGGAAGCACCAACTATGTCACTGATTGCCTATACAGACCGCTATTCGTGACACTCACCACGATGCTAGACTCTTGCGACCATGAGACCTTTGGATGGCCCCAACTCTATGAGACAGACCCAGACTTCACCACCACCTACAAAATGCTGGGCGCAAATGTAGTTGTCACTAATTTCCATTTCCAGGACGAGTTGTTGTGTCATTTGGGCCATATTTGCATTCCATCAAGTGAGCGAGTGAAGTTGATCTGAGAAGCCCACTACAGTCGGGTGGCAGGACACTTTGGCGTCGAAAAGACAGTGGCAATGCTGTAGAAACATTTATACTGGCCGAAACTTCGACAAGAGGTCAACAAGTATATCATGTCCTGCATGATTTCCAAATCGATTACTAAGAAATAGGGCATGTACACCCCTATACCTACTCTTGACAGGCAATGGGAATCCATCTTAATGTAATACATGTCGGGCCTCCCATCCACCAAGCGAGGGAATGACTATGTTTTTGTGGTTGTGGATCACTTTTCTAAGATGGAGATTCTGGTTGCTTGCAAGAAGAGCATCAGAACAGAGGCCACTGCCAATATCTTCTTTGAATGATTCTGTGTAAATTTTTGAATCCCACAAACCATTGTCTCAGATTGGGACAGTCGATTTCACAGCACATTCTTTTCAAGCCTTTGGTCACTGTTAGACACCAAGCTCACCAAATCCATGACCTTCCACCCCCAGACAGATGGCCAAACTGAGGTCGTAAATCGAATGATCGTGCATATCCTGCACATGTATAGTTTCAAGCACCCTTGCACATGGGATGAAAGCCTCCCCTATGTTCAACATAGCTACAACTGAGCGTTGCATAGCTCAACCGGCCATAAACCCTTTCAGGCGGGGTTGGGATTCCAACCATTGGGTCCCATAGATGTTGCACTACCCCTTGCGGTCACTTCAGACATCTCATCTACTGCTCCAAGTGAAGTTGACAAAGCCACTCATTTCATTGAGTGAATCCAACACATCTGCCAACAGGTATAGGATATCCTACATAAGTCTAATGACAAGTACAAGCAGTGCCATGATCAACACCGGGTGCCACATAAGTTTAAGGTGGGCGACAAAGTTTGGTTGCACTTGTAGAAAGAGTGCCTTACAGGACCCCATCGGAAGCTTTGCCCACTCCGTTATGGGTCATACACCATCACGAAGGTTGTGGGTGATAATGCTTTTAAGCTCAACATCCCTCGTTTCCTTGGCTTGCACACAGTGTTCAACGTGGATATCCTTCGATCGTATTTTCCACCATTATTGGACACCTCAAAGATAGCAGAACAACTGAAACCAACATAGCTCAACCTCGACTGTATACAACAGGAATGTAGTTATCAGATTGTGGAAAAATAGATCAAGGGCACTCTCCACCAAAGGATCCATCTTTATCGAGTTGTCAAAGCAGGCCAACTCCTGCACCAAGGCAAGTGGCTCACCCAGGGCCAAATTCAACAAAAAATTCCTCATTTGATGGGGGAACTCAATGCAATGGAGACCATTGCTTCCTAAGGGGGGAGGATTGATCCAGATGGATTTCGGTGGCTTTCCACCTATTCCAATTGGATCATTTTGGCAGTTTTCCATAGTTTTCGGGTCTCTCACTTGCGGGGCCGTTTTGAGGCCCTAAACAATGTTTTTTAGGGCTCTCCATAGTTAGAATGAACTTTGATATATAGCAAAAAAATATGTAGTCCTTGGATAGAGCTTTCCAACAGGCTATCGTGTGCCTAAAACGAAGATCGTATGAAAAAGTTACGACCTCGAGAAGTTGATGTACTAACTTACCCAAACGAGGCCCACATGACTTTTGGCGCTTCATCACCTAGGGTTAGATTTTTTGGATGTCTAGGGTTTTTGACATTCCTGTTTATTGTAAAAAGGCCTTCAGAGCCTAATTGTAATCATCTTCTTGCGAACGAGCGTAGCCTTCACATCTCTTCTCAGAGATAAGCCGCCACCATTCTAGCAAGCTTGTTTCCGCTGCATTTTACAATTTCAACTTATTTCCTTATTGAATAGAAACCGATTTTACTGTATATCTGTTATTATGTTTTAAGCATCTTTTGATAATAATGTTTATTCATTTCGATCTGCAAATATATTCCGGATCACGTTCTCTCTCACAACTGGATTAGTTGGATAGGAATTCTAACACATCTATGTCCTTTGATTAATTGATGAAGGAAGAAACTAGGGGTCCTTTGAATCGAGTTTTATTTTGATTTCGATCCTTGGACCCATGGGTTATCTGACCCACTCATGGAATAAACACTCGTCCATGCAACAATAAAACTCCTCCAGACACACCACTCAATGAAATCAAGTGGCATAGGATTATCTCCCTTTTGTACCCGAGATCACATCTTGAGTCTTTAATTTGCCTCCACCAATGAAATTCATAGGAACTTTGTTATCCTTCGCAGGTCTCGTTCCAACCCTTTAAGCACCAAGCACATATTTAATTCATGCCTTAGTACCACACGACCATGTGCTAGAACATCGAGCACTTAAACTCCCTATAGGCCATCGAATTATTCTGTTAGAATTCTCCTCTATCGAAGTATCATCGTCAGAGTGATGTCAGACTTTCTCTAAGTGAGTCACTTCGAACTCATACTTTGACCAACTCGTACTTCGCTTACTAGATACTCCAACTGTTTGTCCCCACCACTCCGATGTACTCGAACCACTCCTATGAGTTTCCACATGTCATCTCCAGAACCATTGATCTAGGTCACTCTAAATCGATCTCCGTTGTTGATCAGAGTCTCTCTTCCATTGATCAGTCCGACCAATATTCAACTCTGACATTTCATTGGGGTTCTCCCTTCGGGGTATGTCTAATGGTTAGGATTTGATAAATTAATTATGATAACATTTCAAGGATCATTGTTTATACTATCGTGATCAATGGTTGATCTTACTCCTCCAATGGAAAGCGACTTCTCTTCGCCATCACTCTAACCTGCAACACACACTCTTGTTCATGGCCTCTCACACACATACTCATTAACATTTCATCGACGTGGTTGCACACACAAATTTAATATAAATTAAACCAACACAAGGGTACACAAAAATACATTGTTCCATTTAATCGAGCTCGAATTACAAACTATGGCCTCTATGGGCCAGGCCACCCTCTCAACTGAGTTAACGTTGTATCATGCTTTCTTCAAATTCCCGAAGGCTTACAATTTATAACAAACACAAACATCGGATCATCTCAGATACAATGTTCCCTCGATCTATCCCTAAAATCGCTAACAACATGCTTAGCACGAAAATTACAAAACAAACCCTATCATTTGGCATAATAATCGAGGAAGGCACATCCTCTTGGCCATGTTTGCCTTCTGGAAGGTTCACGAAATTTCACCTTTGACTTGGGGTGGTTTTGCTCGTGCATCAGACTCTTAGGGTAGAAAAATATTCATGATCTCCTGATAATGTGTCTTCATTGTTTCTTGCATCTTCACTCTGGTCTTACTTTTTCCTCGGGCATCATACGTTGAGTTTCTCCTCATGCTCAACAACAAGCTACAACTAAGCCTCTGTAGCAAGCCTCCACACCTACTACCCAATACCTCACCAAGCTTCCTCCTGAGCTTTGGCCTTATGGCATTACAAGTTCTCTCTTTTAGAACCTTTCTGAGCATCCTCTGCTCCTCTCGGCTTCTATGCCTACCCACTCACATGTAGAGAAATCCTTCCCTGATCTGATACCACTTGATGAAGAAAGAAACCGAGGGTCGTTCAAATCAAGTTTTCTTTTGATTTCGATCCTTGGACCTGTGGATTATCTAATCCACTTGTGGAATGAACACTCGTCCATGCAACAATAAAACTCCTTCAAACACACCACTCGATAATCAAGTGTCTCATGATTCTCTCCCTTTTTCACCCTGGATCAAATCTTAAAACTTTAATTCACCTCCACCGATGAAGTTCATAGGAACTTTGTTATCCTTCGCAGGTCTCGTTCCAACCCTTTAAGCACCAAGAGCTTATCTAATTCACATCCTAGTACCACACGACCAAGTGCTATAACATCAAGCACTTAAACTCCCCGTAGGCCATCAAATTCTCTTGTCAAACTTCTCCTCTAATAGAGTATCATCGTTGGAGTGATGTTGGACTCCCTTTGGATGAGTCACTTCAAACTTAGACTCTGACCAACTCGCATTTCACTTACTGAATACTTCGATTGTTTGTCCCTACCACTCTGATGTATTGGAACCACTTCGATGAGTTTCCATGTTTCATCTCCATAACCATTGATCTTGATCACTTTGAATCGATCTCCGCCGTCGATCAGAGTCTCTCTTCCGTTGATCATTTTGACCAATCTTCAACTTTGATGATTCATTGGGGTTCTCCCTTCAGGGTATCTCTGATGGTTAAGCTCCGATAAACTGATTTCAATAACGTTTCAAGGATCATTGTTGATCCTACTGTGATCAATGGTTGATCTTACTCCTCCGATGGAAAGTGACTTCTCTTCGCCATCACTACAACCTGCAACACACACTCTTGTTCATGGCCTCTCACACACATACTCATTAAAATTTCATCAACATGGTTGCACACACAAATTTAATATAATGAAACCAACACAAGGGTACACAAAAATACATTGTTCCATTTAATTGAGCTCAAATTACAAACTATGGCCTCTATGGGCCAGGTTGCCTTCTCGACCGAGTTTAGATTTTATCGGGCTTTCTTCAAACACCCGAAGGCTTACAATGTATAAAAAACACAAGCATCAAATCATATAAGATTGAATGTTCCCTCGATCTATCCCTAAAATCACTAACAACATGCTTAACCCAACAATTATGAAACAAACCCTATCATTTGACACAATAATCAAGGAAATCACATCCTCTTGGCCACATCTACCTTCTATGAGGTTCATAAAATTTCAACTTTGACTTGGGGTGGTTTTGCTCTTGCATCAGTAACTCAACACTATCTCTTTGTAACTATGTATGTGATGTCCTACAACACATCGTGTGCCCTAGCTTAAAGCAAATATGTTCTCGAGAAAATTATGAACCCTAGAAATTCCAAAGTTACTTGCTAGTGCCATAGTCTACAATGTGCAATGTGGATCTTAACGAACAACATGTTGTTCAAAGATCTCAATGAAGAAATGGTTTATGTGCTACTAGATCAATACTTGAAATACTTAAACAATTATTTTTCTCATTAGTCGATGACTCTCAAAGCACATATTGAGCCTCAATGATTGCAACAACTTTTGTTGCACAAACCGCATCTATTTGGGGCAACGTTTGGACATTATTTGAATGGATTTTTCTTTGATGGGACTAATCCTTTCTCCATGGTACCTCTCTAGCAGATAACATATCAATATGTTTACCATAAAGAGGAGGGATCTTTATTTATTTTAGTACTTCAGTGCTGAAAATTTTCTTTTGAAGGTATGGGTGCATTTTAGGTCATGATACTCTTCCAACATTTTTCCATTCCGAGACTCAACATACGCCCCAATTTTTGTTGAAGATGGATCCAATGGCATATAAATTCTCCGATATGACATTTTAATGGGTTATGCAGAGGTGTCACAATCCATCTTTTGCTCAAACTACATTGCACCATTACAATATAGGGTTTGTGTTTGATAGGTTGACAAAAGAAAAGTTTGTGTCATCTTGTAGATCAAACAAGACAAAGAAAGCTTTAAAATTCATCTAGAAGGCACAAGATCCAAACAACATGAAGGCAAACCCTCTTGTTCGATAATGAGAAAACTACCTATTCCTTGCACGTTATCTCTACTTTGGACCAACATTTAGTTTCATGTCACAATTAGTAGATCCACATAGATCAGGCACATTTCAAAGCACCCTGTTATCATTTTTCTATATAATTGTGGCCAACCACTGATTTCAGCAACACCTATCATAGCTTGGATTTCACAATCCTCCCTCTCACCTATCTTCTTTGTGCCCACTCTCTTACTCTAGGGTTTTCACACCATCGACAACTTTGTGGAACCTCCAATCTACACTTCATAAATTTATACTGAGATTTTGACATATAAGTGGATCATTTTTCCTCGATCCCCTAAATGTTACACATAGGTTGGTATTTTTACACTTACCATCACTATTGAAAAAACTCTACTTGGCTTATTTCTTTCATTTCGAACATCATTTATAGTGGGTGTCTTTGGATATCTCGATCCACTCCTTATTGATCCACCTAGATCGATGTAGCCATCAACTCAGCTTGTCATCCCCTCCATGTATATTGCTCACCAAGTTGTCCTACTCTCTAGGCTTTGTTGAGACCATCCATCATTTTTCTATTGCCAATCTCCACATTAGACCCCGAATCCACATCATGTTTCTTCAACATCTTTACACTTATCATAGAGGTGCGTGGTACAACATGCCCATGGTGTTTTTATTGATATTTTGCAAGGATTTACTCAAAGGTAAAAACACCAAACACCTTAGTATACATAGAGCTCCAATTTAGGTATCTCCAGTCACTTATTAAAGTGTTATGTTTAGGGTTTTTGTTTTGTGGATCTGTATATCATCCATATTGGACCACTACTGAATGAATGGGCCTAGCCCGCCATTTCGTTCAAACAATCACAATCTTTATGCTAGATTCATATGGAGGGAAGGTAACCTAGATGAACAAACATTCCAAGATCTTTGCTTCTCCCACATGTAGCATCCATAGATATCTAGTGCTAGTTGTTATTTTCACACAACGATACATTATCTATAGATTGCCATGGCATAGGTTGTGAAAAAGCACTATGTATGGTTTTGCCAATACTAAGCATGTGATGTTGAATATTATTAGAAGCTTATGTTTGAAATGTAGTATAATGAAAATGGTATGAACGTCTCCCCCTGAATCCTAGCTAAAAAATGGTTGCATTATTATGCTCATTACAACTCCACACACATCAACACAACCATTTCTTTGGGTGATCTATAATTGTTAATCAAATTCAAACTATAACCAAATGTTATCATGTGATATATCTTTTGGTGTTGTCCATATCTGGTTCTCCTATTTATATGCATCAAATCTAGTTTAAACTCTCTCTCCATGCCCTCCCAACCCCATTTTTCTAACACATTCTCACATTAAGGATTGATGATAAAAGGCCGTGCTTGTGTAGATTGGGATTCAAGTCATTGTTCATAATGGCTTCATGTCTTCTTCAACTCTAGATTCCACTATTAGATAACTACTCCAAGTCCTCATTGCTATTAATACACAATGTGTCTCACACTCCTTTTTAGCGACATACCAACATATCTCTTTCAGAATATGATAGAAGGATGAATGGTGAACTTTTCGACTCTTGGATCCAAAGTCTACAGGCTTATTTTCATGCATGCCCTACTAGAAAGGATGATCAATTATTGCTTCTTTCCATGATTCATCTTATTGGTATCACCCAAACTTGGAGGAAATCTCATGTTACAAAACTTTCTATCCACTACTCTCCACAACATATTAT
>SNQJ01S0245733.1:0-13176 GCA_010110895.2 Picea sitchensis | reverse complement strand
CCTCCTCCCTCCCTCTCACTATCTCTCCACTCTCTCTCTCATACATCTACCCATCCCCACATACTCTCTCGCCCCTTCCTCTATCCCTCTCTCTACCCGCTCTCTTTCTCTCCCTCTCCCTCCCTATCACACACTCAAACACTCATTTTCTAGCCCCCATACTCAAACACTCATTTTCAAATACCATGGTATGACTACCAATGGTATTCAATGGTATGCATACTTGAGAATCCCTAAGAAAACTACCACTAAAACCCTAAAAATAACCTATATATAGAGGCCCTCTCACGGACGATACACAATTAATTTCATGTAAATGTGATAGATTGCTTGAGATTCAATATAGTGTGAGATAGACAAATTGAAATAGTTGCAATCGTGAACAAGTCAATATACACATTATGGAGGTAATAAATTTGTATCATATATATCTAATTTGAAAATTCATTAGTTTATTTTTCAAATTTTACATTTTGAATATCACATCATTGATTATCTATAAGATGTACTATACTAGCATGCAACCACATAAAATTAGTTGATATAGATCAATCTATTTATTGGAGATACATAATTTACCCACTCACATGTGTTGATTTTCTATTAGGTTGGAGGAAGGAAAACGTGTAAGGAATTACTTGCTAGATAGAATTTTGGTAGAATTACTTTCTTGATAGCATTACTTTCTACATAGAATTTGCAAATATCCACTACACAAGCTCAACAAACATTTGCATTAATGAGTCTTTCACTAGTCTTTTTAGCATTTATGAAGGGTTACATATAAATCAAATCATTTTATATATGTCATGCTTGGATAGATTCCAATATTTTGTGTTCCCTAGAAAATAACATTGAGCTCAAATTTGTATTCATATAAGCTATGCCTTAGTGTGTAATGCAAGTATTTATAATCGCTAAATAGAAACAAATCAAGGGATTAATACACATAAAACTCATTCACTTTTGCCTTCAAACACTTTGAAATTCATATATTCATAAACATCAAATGTAGAAACAATGATATTCATAAAAAAATGTTCCATGAAATGTATATATATATATATATACTCAACATCGTCTAAATTGTACATTTTTTAGAAAATGACAACTCGTGCCTAGTATACAAGTTCCCTAACATAAAAATCATCTATATCATAGCCTAGATACGATATGGCATTCTTTGGTCAATCATTGACCATTTCCACCCTCACCCTCACGAGATTCCTAGAAATCTATCTTTATTCTCTTGCTCGAGGATCCACCTCGAGAGGTTTTAGGCCTGGGAGTGCTTCTATGCTATGGATACTGCACAAACAATAAACAATGTGATAAGTTTTTTTCATCAATGAATTAATAGACATGCAAATTGATACTTTGTAATTTAATTTTAACCTAAGCCAACTCATTGTAAATGAAACTGTCAATCATGAGGTTGTTACCCTCCTCCGTGACCCCAATCTCTATGCAATTCTACCCTTCATTATTACAAGGATCAAGTCAAGAAAATTGAACAAATATGTGTAAAAAAAAATCCTGAAACACGAAAAATTATCATCAATGCATTATCTCATCAACATCAATGGAGATTCATTGGAATATGGAGAACTAGGGTGTAAAACCGACTCCGAGACAAACTCTATTGTAGCAATCTCTGTCGATGGGGTTGAAAGTGGTGGTGGTGGTGGGGGTGGGTGGTATATAGGTGGGCTGTGATGGACCCTCATATGCTATAAAAGTCATTCCAACACCTGAAGCTTGGAGAAAGGCAACTTGGAAGCAACGCCAAGGTGTAGATGGGGTGCAATACTACTATACCTATAAAATATATCAGCGGTCTCTATACATATGAATAAAATTGAACTATTAGTACCAAATACGAAAATTCAAAAACATAAACACAAACAATTTGAGAATTATACGATATTTAACTTTACACATGATACATGTGACGCTCATGATTTGTCCATCCCAAATGGACAATCCCTGACATCTCTTGGTGCCAAATACTATAGAAACAAGAGAACGTATAAAAAAAATGAGGATTTCACAAAATAAAGAAATGACTATGTTGAATCGATCAAATGTGATACGTACATGTGTGTACAATGCACCCAATGATCATGGTGCCTCTATTGTTGCATTAATAGTGGGGATAGAAATTGATGCATCCATAGGCGTAGAGGGTATGATGCTCGGACACACCAACTGTGAAACAACATACAATCAAATATCTATATAAATACACAAAATAAAAAATAAATATATAACGATGAAGAACAAAAAAAAGGTTAAGGTACTAACCTCCCCCATGAAGCTATGTTGTCTAGTGGCCTACATAGGCCCATAACATGTTTTCCCACATCTAGAGAATATGTGAGCTTCACATGGATGACTCCTATTTCCATGTGCCCTCTCCTCACTGTACTCTCGTGTGCACACTTACGCTCCAAAACCCCTATCAATGTCACTAGCATGCACCTTTAGTCCATATAGCAACAAAGCTACTATGTTGCACTATGATACGAGTCAATGATGAGATGGCTAGATGTACATGTTGGAAGTTCTCTACAACAAGAGGATATTGGTTAGGGGGGTCAGGCATTCACTTAGGGGGATGGGGAACTAACTCGGGGTCGCGCCTTGCTTGCTCTCAGTCTTGTGTGGACCTTGTGGGGACCCTCGACCCACCCCATGGAAGTCACTAATGTCAAATTAGTTGACATGTTTACCCATAATAAACTCAACCCATAATTTCCTCAGAAAACATAAGGGAATCTCAATGTTATTGTAGGGAGGTTTACAAAAACCATGTACCACATATCCATCGAGTTTTATTAATCTTTGGATGGATGCACCAGTCAATGAATATGTCAATTGTATTTCTTGTCAATTTCTATGATCCATAAAAATAGATAGCATTTGTTGTTTTGAAATGTCTATTTCATTGATTTGGTTTATTCCCAAAACAATACTATAATACTCGTACATTATTTCTGTATAGTCAAAATAGATGTCAATTTCTCTTGGACACTTGCAATGAATTGCACAATGATGTCCAAACAATTCAACAAGGCTGAAAAGATTAAGAGGAGTGAGGACAACATATAAGGTCTTCTTTCCTTTGCAAATAGTGTGTGATCAATTGCAAAATCCTCTCGTCTTGGTCTTAGTCGACTTCTAAATTGAGTAGTGTGTTGATATATCATTTTTTTTTCTATGTGTATTCCAATTTTCTGTCAACAAATTATTTATTTATATTTGTTTAATATGATCTGTTTTTAAGGGTATTGTACCACTATCTGTTCTTTACCTTAATTCGATTGATAGGTTATGGGAATACAAGTAGATGTGGGTGTAACACTTTTTGAGTCTTGTGTCTACATGTTTATTGGCAATTCGAAGATATTAATGCAAGAGGGTTGGATTTCCTTTCCACTGTCCAAGTGGTATATTGATAGCCTTCCTTTGACTTCAGTTAGATCCCTTTTAGACAGAGAATTGACTTCTTTATTGTGAACTCTATAGATATGATGAATGCTGAGATCTTTGATATTTTTTGCCAATTCCATCGTTTTTTGTTTCCAGCATTCAATATTCACTGTGTTGAGTTTCAATAGATATGACCCTCGAATCGCCAAGGATTTGTAATTGATTAGTTGACCAGAAAGTTGCCAGAGTGAGGGTATCCCATAAACCCATCAGTTCCGCTTTAGTATTTGATCCCACTCTGCAGTTGATGAACCACTTGGTAACTCTCGATGGATGAGACTTGAAAATGCCTCTGGCCCCACAGCATAATCCATTGGACTGAGCTGCTCCATCAAAACATGCGAAGGTGAAGCCCTCCTCCTGAGTAAACTCACAGAATTGGATTGGAAGAGCTTTAACAGAGGAAGGCTGCCAGGAAAAAGATAACAAGATTCTATGAACTACAGAAAGTAAGGAGGGAGAACGGTCATCAAAGATCACCTTATTCCTTTCAATCCAAATCTGTCAGCATGCATGAGAAGCCAAGCCGACAGGGGCATATTTCTCCATTGACCACAACATAAAACAATTCGAGACTGAGGCGCCTTTCCATTGTAAGTTGAGAGAAAAATGGGTGGTCAGGCGATGCCAGACAACCCTCGTAAAATGGCAGTGGATTAAGATATGGTGGATATCTTCTGAAGAGCGATTACATAATTTGCAAATACCAGGACCTTCCCAACCTCTCTTCCACAACATCTCCCAGGTAAGAGATTTCCCTTTAGCAGCGAGCCAAATGAATAATTTTATCTTGAGAGGAACCGACCATTTCCACAATCATTGGAACCACAGCAGGTCAGCACCAAAATTCAACTGCTATAGTAGGGCCGTGTATATATTCTTTATTGAAGTAACTCCCGAAGTATATCCACCCACCCAAATAATTGTATCTGATGCTGAGGTTAGGGAGATGCCTGTGCTTCTCGGTGCATAGGTGAAGGCATCCCAATCTGAAGCGGCATCACCGCTAAGATTTAGACGACCACTGTTAACCCATAAATCCGACAGTGGGAAGACATGGGACAAATCTAGCGCTTGAGCTAAACACACAATATTGAAAGTTGCAAGATGAGTTCTAAGCGATGAAGGGAGAAGCGAACAGTCCTCCATACCAAGTATCGTGTCTCTTCCGAGAAAGATATCAGAACCCATGCCAGGCCTCCATCTAAGCCAATGCAAGATAACCTTCGATGATAATGTCAGACCCTTCCAAAATGAAGACACCCTCTGTTGAAAATGCGATGGTTTTCTAATCCAGTCTATAAGAGGCAGGTTCCTAGGTATTTATCAACAATAATTCGATGCCAAAGGATGTCATGTGTAAGTGTCCGCCAAAAAGAATTCACTAGGAGAGTCGTGTTGGAAATGGCTAGGTTGTCATGTGTAAGTGCCCAACCCCTAGCTTTAATGGGTCTAGATAAAGTTTCCCAGTTGCACAGGTAGAAACGGTGATTATCATTCTTCCCACTCCAAAGGAAATTGAAGGAAAGCCTACGCAGAAGTTTCAGGATCGAAGAGGGAATCTTCTCCAAAGACATCTAGAAGACAGATAGACTTTGTAGCACTGAATTGACAAGGATAAAATGCCCTCCCAGGGACAACCACTTGTTGCACCAAAAACTTATTTTTCTTTAAAACTTAGCCACCAGCCAATGCCAATCTTCGGAATTTTTTGCTCCGAGCTTTAAAACATATCCTAGGTACTTGAAGCCTTGACTTAAATCAATGAAGGAAAAGGGGAGAGTCGCTTTTAAGGAGCAGAGTTCTGTTTATGTTAGCCCCCAATAATGTGATGTGGACTTTGCATAATTGATGCAAAGGCCCGAAGCATTGCAGAATTTATGAAGCAGTTGCAGGATCACTATCCATTCCGAATGATTGGCCTTTGACATCAAGAGAACATCATCAACAAACATTAGATATACAATATTTATAAACTTAGAAACCTTTATACTTGAGATATGATGATCTGAGACGTTTTTTGTTAGCAACAAGTTGAGGCCTTCCATTATCATGATTAATAGGTATGGTGAGAGTGGGCATCCCTGGCAGAATCCCCTCTCACTCTTGAAAAACTTGGTTGCCTCTCCATTAATCAACACGGAAAAATTTGCGCTAGTAACACAGGACATAACCCAATCAGTAATCTTTATACCAAAGCTAGCTGAAAGTAAAATCAACCTTAAGAATCCCCAGTCGATGTTGTCAAAGTCTTTTTTGAGATCCAGCTTCAAAACCAGGGCCTTAGAGTGTTTCTTTTTTATGCTGTGAATTCCTTCATGAGCCGCACCAATAGCATCCTAGATTCTTCTGCCCTTGAGAAACTCCATCTGTTCGGCAGAAATACATCTTTCTAAAATAGGCTTGATTCTGTTTGAGAGAACTTTTGAGATAATTTTGTAAATAAGATTGCAAAGGGAGATTGGACGTAGTCGTTGAAGGAAACATAGTTATTTTCCTTTGGTATTAATGCCAGAAAGGTAGAGTTTATGCTTCCAATGCTTTACCATTTAATTGTGAATCCTCCACCATCTGAAGAAGTTCTTCTCCTACAAGGTCAAAGAAGTAGATGAAGAATTCAGACGTCCATCCATCCGGTCCAGGGCTTCTCTCTTTTTTGAAATGATCCAGGATTCCTTTAAGCTCCAGCAGAGTGGCTGGTTTATAGAGGTCATCAGCTTCCTCCTCGATAACCATTTTGGGTAAAGGCTAGCAATGTTGAAAATTTCATTTAAGTTTGATCTATTGCTGGCTTTGAAGAAATGTTTGTAATGTGAAACTGCCTCCTCTTTGATTGCTTCATGCTCACAATGAGTGCCACCATACTCACTTGAAATGGACCAGATATATTTTTTATTTCTGTGTAACTGGCCACCTTGTGAAAAAACTTTGTGTTAGAGTCTCCGCTTCTTAACCAGGTGGCTCTGCTCAGTAATCTCCAGTTGTTTTCCTCCTCATGAAGAAGGGCGTTCCTACTACATTCCAGCACTTTTAAAGATTCGTTGTCCTCCACAGATAAGGCATAACTGACAGATTTTTTTAAGATCTGAATGATCTCAAACTCCAGTTTATTTAGCTTGAAATTTTCTTTTTCCTTTTTAGCTTTGCGCCAAGCTTTTGTTTGTGCTTTAATTACCTTTAATTTCCACACCATACGCAGCTGAGGACTGTCTTCCTGCGAAAAAATATGGGTCCTTCCATACTCTATGAACTAAAAGAGAGAAATCAGAATCCGCCAGCCAGTGATGATTGAACTTGAACGGGAAAGCTTTGTACAAAGGAGAGGCTTCCAATTGAAAGAGGACGGGGGCATGGTCTGACACAAAGGGTAATTCCACCCAAGATTTTGACAGTCTTGCCCGAGCCAGTAAGTGATCTGAAACTAAGAATCTATCCAGACGCCTAGCAATTGAATCTGTACCTGAGCGCCCGTTTCTCCAGGTGGGAACCAGACTTGTCGGAAAGACATCTATTAAGTTCTTTGAAGCAAAAAGATCTCTGTAGAAAACTTTGTTATGCCCTGAGGGAGAGGCGCCCCGTAGTGTTCATCCTCCGAAAGAATAATGTTCAGATCACCGTTGTTTGCTAAAGACGTCCAGAACAGTTTTCTATCAACGCACGACCCATACACATTGAGAAAAGCCAACTCCTTATTGGTAGCTAGATGAGGGCCTACCAACAAAATTCCTCCAATCGTCTCTTTAAAATTCCTCCAAAATTCCTACCATCGTTCTCTTTAAAATTACTGACCGTCTTATTCTTATCCCACAGTATAAATAAATCGTAAATATAACCAACTTCTTGATAAAATTATTGAAGTAGAAATTATATGGAATAAACACAACTGAGTCTTAAAATAATTTAGTATCACTTTACTTTTATTCCACGCATATATGGAATCATCCATAATAAAATATTCTCCTTTACCAACAGTTCATTTATTTATGCTGGAAAAGGGATTTTGTGCGACTGAAGGTTTTGATATTTATACACCATGCACCCATATACTAATAAGGGATAATCTCCATGTAGTCAGGGATAATTTGCATGTCTTGGCCATGAAATCTCGATCAAAGAGAGATAGGTTGGTTCAAAAACTTTAAACTCTGGGGTTAAGTTTTTAAATTTAGTATAGTTGATGATAAAATCTAGATCAAATAGAGATAAGTTGGTTTAAAAACTTTAAACATTTAGGTTAAGTTTTAAAATTTAACATAGTTCTTACCCATCTTCTACTTTGGATTTGACATTAAAATTACCATCTTCTACTTTGGATTTGACATTAATCTAATTTTAATGTATATTTAGGATGGATCTAATTAATAGTTTTTTAAAATTAGCATAATTCCTTCTTTGTTTAACCTTCTAGTTAAAGTAATTTTTCAACTTTAAATTAAGATTGAATTAAATTAATTTATATTAACTTTTTAAATTTGATCTAAGATGAATTTTATGTTTTGAGTGAGATTTTTTCATTTATTTTATTACTGTTACATCTTAATGTTTTCTACTCCACTTTCAAGTGTACCAACTCCTTGTGGATGTAACTATTTTTTTAAGGTTTTGAGGCCAAACCTATGCGGGCTTGTTAAAATGATATCCTTGATTAATTTGAATATATATTCATATTTTGAAAAATGAAATCTTAAATTACTTTTAATAAATTCAAAATAAGAACAATGTCAAGATGGTCGAGTTGGTCTAAGGCCCCACTTTTACTTGTCAAAATGATTAAACAAAAAATAAATTCAAAATAAAATTTTGAAAATAAAATTTTGAAAATAAAATCTTTAATTTGTATTTGAATATATTTTTATAATAAATGTTTCAAATACAAATAAATAAATATATAAAAAATCATAGCACTAACATATATAAATATGAGAAATATGAGTTGTTGTTAAGTCATTCTCACCACAACGACAAACAATACACTCATTCATAATGGATTGAAAATACAAAAACAATACAATCATACATAATGGATTGAAAATTAAGTATTCTAGCTACAACTATTGATTATGATAATTTTATTAGGTAAAGAAATAATCATATTTAAATGACTTAAATATTTGAGTTTTTATATGAATATTTTGAATTATCAAATTATATTGAATTATTATAGTTGTTGATTATGATAATTTAATTATTTTTGTCATATTGTGTATAAGTAAAATATTTAAATAGAAATTCTTCTAAAAAGCAAGGGTCAAACAACTATGGACAATTTTTTTGGATATTCTTCCATGTCAAAAAAATTATAATGTTGAAGATATTTTATATACCCGATTTGAATGATGAACCTAATGAATATATGGATGAGGAGCTTGTTGATGATTTAAAAATTCTTGACCATGAAAAGAAGGAGAAGATGGGGGATCTAGTAGTCCCATGATTTTTGAGAAGAGTAGAAGATAAAACATCATTTGGTGTATAGTATCAATGTTGAAGATGGAATGACTAGAATGAAGTGGAAACTTTGTGAGAAATACAAGGATAAATGATCATCAGATACTGGAAATGGATGTAATACTATTCAATATGATGTTGTGAAAAATCATTCAAAATATTCTAATCAACAAACATGAGTTATAAGAAAATTATATGAAACCGAAAGGCTCGAAAAGTGCATTTCATAACACATACTGATTATAAATGAGAGAAATAAGGAAAGGGTGATAACCACCTTGAAGTTAGCATATTTTATTGCACAAAATGATATTGCAATTTCTACTTACGAAGATCTATGTCATCTTCAAATGCATTTACACACAACTAATATGCCTTCTCGACTGGACTATTCTTCCTACATAAATATAAAATATTTCGATGAATTTATTCACACTATATCATATTACTTTGAAGAGGTAAAAGTTACAAAAAATGTTATAAAATCCATTTTTATCTATATTGTTAGATGAAAGTAGAAATAATGGTTTGAAACAACACCTTGTAGTGTATTACACATATCTAAAATTAAAAGGTTTTGACCTTTCAATCCCACCATTTATGAAAATGATGAGTTTTCATAATGGAAAATGAAATAATATATTATATATCATCATTAATATAAAAGAAACAAGGAAATTAAAAAAATGAAAAGCTAATAGCAGTTTCTAATAATGCTTCATCTATGATTGGATGTGGAAATGGATTTGTCACATTGTTAAAGAATGATCAACCAAATCATATTGTTACTCATTGCATTGCACACCGTGAAACACTTGCAACATCATATGCTTCAAGGAAGATACCACATTTTTTGTATGTTGAAAAAACAAGAGATAAAATATGCTCATGGATTGGAAATTCAACAAAGAGAAATAATGAATTCATTTCTTTATTAGATATAATGGAATTAGAATCCTTGGAAGGTCTTCAAATCCATGAGATTAGATGGGTATTTAGAGGTCCTGTGGTTAAAAGACTTGTCACACCGCTGACTTCTATTTTGAGCTCTTGGAAGAAAGAAAGACACAATTCATAGTATCACAAGGCAAGGATTTTCTTAGTTCAATTTTGTTTGAATAATTTTGTTGATGTTTTGACGGAGATAAATATTCCAAGCAAAAATTCCAACAGGATAATGTGGATAGCACATCTCTTGGAATAACTAATTATAAAATCAATTCCACTCATCTTGGAAGTTCTCTTGTAAAGAGATCTGAATTCTCTGTTACATGCATCAATCTACCAACGCTTCAAATGAGGCCTTGTTCTCCACATACACTCATGCCATGACCCAATTTTTAACTTTGTCGAGTCGTAACTCTCCGTAAGCCTATCAAAACTTTCTATGCATTTTGTTTTCCACCGTTGATTGTCATGTATGACATGCATTCTATTATTCATTGAGTATATGAACCACATTATATTATTCTTGTTCCTCTAGTGAAAATGGGGAAACCTCTTGAATTTATAAGAAAAATAGTGGTTATTCTTGATAATGTCAAAATAATAAAATAATAATATTTGACCAAATAAATTTTAACTATTATTATTTTAATTTTTCTTTTTGTGATAGTCTCAAAATGAAAAAGTCATCAAATAACTTTATTAAATGAAAATAACTTTAGGAAAAGTGGTTTCTTAAGTTATTTTAGTGAAAAGGGATGTGAAAGTGGGTGTAAACATGTGATACTCATACTATACATGGTGTATTTAAGTTTTCCTACCCATTTAGGGTAGCTGAGCAATTTTTGGGAGACACAAATTTATTTTTTAGTTATTCTCTTAAAATATTTCTAATGTTTCCTTATGTTCTTGTTCTTTTATACCAAAATTTATGAGGTTCAAGGTTCTTTTGTTATTATCATGATCCAACTTGATTACAATATTCATTTCCTCTTTGATGGACTTGATATATCCAAATTATTTTGAAGACTAATTAGGGCCAATTGTTAGTTATTTTTACTTCTAGCTCTTTAATCTTATCTCTCATGTTGAGATTTGTTTCTACCTCTCCTTAGGTTGATTATTTTTTTTTCATTTCTTATATTCATGCTAGATTTTCTGCAAGTGAGTCTCAAACCCTAATATTCTATTCTCTATCCATACCTACATATTGTATTCTAACAGTCTAGATTTGTTATGAAGCATTGCTTCTATTTATTTGGATTTTTCCTTCTCTCTTCTCTCATTTTTTCTAATGATTTTCCTAGGCCTCCCATTATTACATTGAGGTTTTCAATATGTGGTGAAATGCTCATATTGAAAAAGAAAATAAAGTAAAAGAATAAACTTATGTACCTGATTTATGAACCATAGAAAACTACAATTCAATGGAATTTTACATCTCTTCCAATTAAGTATAGGTACCCTAAATTTAAATTTATCGAAGGGTAGAAAGACTTGAAAATGATAAATTTAAGAATATTGTAACATTAAAAAAAAGGGTTGAAAATGAAAAAATTTAAAATATTCTAACATTAAAGAAAAAGATTGAAAATAAAAAAACATTTTTATGTTTTAATCTCTCAAATTTTAATATTGACAAATTTATATTTTTGGATTTTTATTCTCTTCAATGTTTATGAAATCTAGAAATGAATTCATCTAATTAAAAGCAATGCCAATCTTTCTTCTTTGTCTTTTTTAAATTTAATTTATCATTTTCCATTTAACATTCTTATTATGTTTATGGTATCTTTTTTATGAAAAAGTTAATGGACTTGAACTTGTTGGTGGTTCAATATATTATTATCTCAGTGTGTAGGTTTTCACAATCACTCATAATGTACTTGAACTTTCTTGAAATAAATTGTGCTTAAAGTGTATACTTCACCCATGGCGAGGATTTTTAATTATAAAAATTATCATAATTGAGTGGTTCAATATATTATTATCTAGTTGTGTAGATTTTCACAATCACTTATAATGTACTTGAACTTTCTTAAAATAAATTGTGCTTAAAGTTAATATATTATTATCTATTTCTGTAGGTTTTCACAATCACTTATAATACTTATAATGTACTTGAACTTTCTTAAATAAATTGTACTTAAAGTTGATACTCCACCCATGGCGAGGGACGTGAGTTTTTAATTATAAAAACAATCATAATTGATGATTTTTTAATTATAAAAAGTTTTTGTATAAACATGATTTATGATTTAGTACAAATCAAAGGCTAAGATTTAAGTTATTTTTAGCGACATATACTTATTGAATTGAAAACTATCATAATTGATGAGTTTAATTATAAAAAGTTTTTATATAAACATGATTTAGTATAAAATTTTTTTTATGGTAACTGATATGTATGTATGCTTAATTTTTAAAGATAGAAAATGACTCTATAAACTACTTTCACTATTGTAGTTGTGCTAATATATACAGGTAATAATAGCTTTAATTAAAAAAATAGAAAATTAATTAATTCATATGCTAATTAGTTATCTTTCCCTTATGACAACTCATGCTTTCACAAAACACCTTTCAGTAACACTATGTGGGCATTTGGAATCGACAGAGTGGACAGGCATGGCCAAAACCCAGCCATGTGAAAATGCAAGAGGGATGGTAGATGTGGCTACATTGAAGTTGAGATGCCTCCTCACCCAATTCAAAATCGTCACGACAAACTGGGCATGATGAAGTGACAGTATAATTATTTATATGATGTTCCGAAATCCTGATGGTAGGAGGCAATGCTGTACGGGGGTCTCTGTCACGATAGAGGTGTCTGCCTCTCTCCAGCAGAGGTAGTAGCTCAGGATTAGTTTCTGGAAGGGTTTCAATAAGAAGCGTTAGTAGCTCACGATTAGTTTCTCGCCAGGCTTCGATAAGAGCGTGTAGCTCACGACGAGTTTCTCGCCAGGTTTCAATAACAGCGTGTAGCCTTGTCGCCAACTCATGACGTGGACGTAATGATTCTTCCATGTGATTATCAAAGCCATCCCCTTCCATTTCGATATGTTAGAAAATGGAAAACAACAGAAGATGCGTACATTTCTTTATCTCTGTGCATTTCTTTATTATATCTCCGCTCTCATTTCATGCCGAAAATAATCCGGATCAGTGGTATCGGAGCAGGCTGCTCTTGATCCTTTTTCAGTGCATGTCCCCGACAAGGACCGAGTATAGCAAGTTGGGTCTCGATCTTGTCTCTCTTGAAGACAATCGCTCTCGCACACCCAAGAAACC